>JAVKPL010009180.1:0-7500 GCA_032173675.1 Gastrolobium villosum
TTGCCACTGTTTTGATGATCAAGAATCACTATTTATGCCACTATTTTAATGTCTAAAAATCATGATTTGTATCACTGTTTTGGATGTTCAAATGTATCATTCATGCCACTGTTTTAGTGTTCAAAAAACCACTCCCTTTGCCACTGTTTTTGATGTGCAAATATCACCACTAATGTCACTGTTTTAATGATTAAATGTTACCATTCATGCCACTGTTTTGATGCACAAATAACACTACTTATGCCACTGTTTTGAGGTTCAAATGCCATTGATTATGTCACTGTTTTAACATCCAAATGCCACTGTTCTGCCACTGATTTAAGGTCCAAAATGTCACTGGTTCTGTTTTAAAACGTTCACTGTTCTGCTGTAAGGTGCTACTGTTTTTCTGCTGTAAAACGTCACTGTTTCTGTCCACTGTAAAACGTCACTGTTTCTGCCCACTGTTTTAAGGGAAACGTCACTGTTTTCGGCTCACTGTTTTAAAGAACAACTCACTGTTTTCTGCTCACTATTTTAAGAACAAACGTCACTGTTTCCTGCTGTAAAATGCTGCTGTATGCTCACTGTTTTTCTGCTGTAAAACACTGCTGTATGCTCACTGTTTTCCACTGTAAAACGCTGCTGTATGCTCACTGTTTCTGCTGTAAATCGCCACTGTAAATGATTGGTTGTAATTGATTTAGGTGCGTTTAAGAAGAGAGATACTTCGCTGCTGTTTGGTATTGTTTAAGACACGCAAGGTAAGTGTCAGGCGATATTACCTAATGTGACTATTGACTACTGGTATAAAATTGTGAGATGATGCTCCATATTCCGTAAAAGTATTATGTTCCTTATGATGAAAGGAAACTGCCAAAAATGTGCCGTGATGGCTATATGATTATGAGGTAAAGACGTTATGTGGCAGCATAACGCATATGAAAAGTATATGTGCCGTGATGGCTATATGAAAGGTATATAAGCATGCACCTTACATCATACCGCATTTTTGTACGTTTTGTGTGTGAAAGCATAGCATGGCATGCATTTACCAAGAGCATATAGGTCTTGCTTTTTTAGAATAGTTATGTACAGGACCATGTGTTTGAGCAAGCATCATATAGGCATCCCCAAGGTACCGGGGTATGGGACACTTGGCATCAGTCCGCATAGGCCCACAGTTGGAATCCACATGGAGCTCAGGTGCCAAGGGATATTTGATTCCACTGTGAAGTGCGCGCACGACGGTGCTAAAAGCGCAAAGGAAAGGCGTTATATACGCAATATATGAATATGATGAAAAGGAAAGGCGTTATATGCGCTATATATATGAATATGATGAAAAGGAAAAAGGAAAAGGAACAAGGATATGTTGAAGTGACTGTTTATGATTTTGTGCCTAGTTAATACTGTTATATTACTGGTTTTGTTGCCACACTACTGGGATTTTTCTCACCCCTTCGGGGCTGCTATTTTTCCAAAATGGCAGGAGGACGTAAAAGCATTTGAAGGAGTGATGTTTTGCTGTTGCTTGCTGATGCATGGATTATCACTGTTGCTGTTTGATTGATTGGATGACTGTAATGTTTAATGTTTTGGTACTCTTGGATGACTGTAGACTTTATCATCTCTATGTTATCTTGAACTTTTATGAACAGCGGCTATTTTGGAAAACCTTTGTGAAAGGAATTTTTGAAAGACTTATGTGCTGAAATTTTTACAGTGCACCTTACGGGTGGTGTTTTTATGAGCAAACGAACTCCGATTTACTATTATTTTATATGCACGCGAAGCCCCAAACGTGCTCTTTCTAAATCACTTGAAACATTTTTTATCGTCCAAACAGAAGTTATAAGAACTATTGAAACGTCTTACGGATTTGTACTTAGTAAAAGAATCTTTGTTAGCTCATGTGACGTTAACGACTCTAATTCCGCTTAGCAAACGACTCTCTTGGATGCATACAAGGGAGGGCGTTACACTAATTGGTATCAGAGCAGTTTGGTCCATGGATTTGTTTGTGATTGATTGAATTGATTGTTGATTGTGCTTATCTGCTGATTGACTGTCTAAATGTGCTATAGTTTAAGTGTTTGAGATTAGGGTAGTTAGATTGTTTAGGCCGTTCTGTGATAAGACACGGATGCATAGTCAACTTGTCCGGATTGAACCCGAGTACCCACTTGGGACTGCTGCCATGAATAACTTGCGGTGAGCCTGATCAACTCATCTCAGGATATTGTGAGTGCAGAATCATGGCAGGTGGTCGCGGTTCAACTCGGGGAAGGTCTGGCGATGCGGAAGAGGATCTTATCACTACTTTTGGGGGACTGGCAACGTTTATTCAGAATATGAGCCAAGAATGGCGCGACCATAGGCAACAGAATCAGAACCCACCCCCACTGCATGACAATGCAGAAGAAATTGCCCGTCGGAGGTTGAAAGACTTCCGCAACTTCCAACCACCTACCTTTGAGGGTGAAGACAACCCCAAGGCTGCAGCGAAGTGGCTGCAGATGATTGAGCATATCTTCGAACGCATGGCATGCCCGGAAGCGCAGAAGACCGATTACGCGTCGTACCAGCTAATGGGAGAAGCTTTGACATGGTGGACTGGTGCGAGGGCTCTGCTGAGAGCTCAGGACGTCGAGCTGACGTGGGCCGTATTCAGACAAGTATTTTTGGACAAGTATTTTCCTAAGGCAATGAGAAGAATGAAGCACACTGAACTGCTGTCACTCAGGCAGGATAACATGACGGTCAATGAGTACATTGCAAAATTTGGGCAGCTGATCGAGTACGCCAACTTTGACCGGAACATTTACGATGAAGAATGGCAGGTAGAAAAGTTTGAAAGCGGATTACATCCGGAAATCCGTAAACTCATTTTGACGACGGCTAATCGTACACTCCCGGAGCTCATCAATCAGAGTCGTCAGGCCGAAGGAATCATCAATAAGGCCAAGAATTTGAATAAGCAACCAGCACAATTCCACGGAGGAAACCGAGCAGGCAGATTCTTCAGGACGACACCTGGTGGGGGTCGAGGCAGAGGTACGCAGTTACAGGCGCGGCCTGGAAATTTTAAGAGAAGCTTTACTGTTGGTCAATCGTCGATTGGACGGCAGGGTGCGACTGTTTGTACTACGTGTGGAAAGAATCACTTTGGAGTTTGTCGCAAGAACAACAATGCATGTTTCAGATGTGGCCAGCAAGGACATTTTGCTTACAAATGCCCCCAGAACGCTGATCAACAGCCTACGCAAGCACGGGTGTTCGCACTGGATGCGAAAGATGGTAATTCTCAACCTTCCTCTCTCATTTCGTTATTGCAAGTTAGAAAAGAGCTCCGCAAGGGAGCAGCAGGGTATCTTTTGTCGATCGAGGCTGAGACCTCGGTTGACACTCAAATTCAGAATGTACCTGTAGTTAGGGAATTCGAGGAGGTATTCCCGGATGAAATACCTCGATTGCCTCCTCATAGGGAAATAGAATTTTCTTTCGAACTTGTTCTTGGAGTTGGACCAATCTCCATTGCCCCGTATCGTATGGCGCCGTTGGAACTGCGAGAGTTGAAGAAGCAGATAGAAGAGCTTTTGGCAAAGGAATTCATCAGACCGAGTACCTCTCCCTGGGGTGCTCCAGCCATCTTGATTAAGAAGAAGGATGGTAGTCTACGTCTGTGTGTAGATTATCGGCAACTGAACAAAGTTACGGTGAAGAATAAGTATCCACTACCGAGGATCGACGACTTGATGGACCAGCTGAGAGGAGCCAGAGTCTTTTCCAAGATAGATTTACGATCGGGATACCATCAAATCCGGGTCAAACCGGAGGATATTCCGAAAACAGCTTTTAGGACTCGTTACGGGCACTACGAATATCAGGTGATCCCATTCGGACTTACAAATGCTCCAGCGGTATTCATGGACTACATGAACCGCATCTTTCGCCCGTTCCTTGATCAGTTTGTTATTGTGTTTATCGACGACATCCTGATTTACTCAGCTAATGAAGAGCTGCATGCGGAACATTTGAGGATCGTCTTGCAAATATTGAAAGAGAAGCAGTTGTACGCGAAATGGTCGAAGTGCGAGTTTTGGCTTAAGGAGGTCCAGTTTCTGGGTCATGTCATTTCATCAGAAGGTATCGCGGTGGACCCCAGCAAGGTTGAAGCTGTTATGAATTGGGAACGACCCAAGACGGTCACTGAAGTAAGAAGTTTCTTAGGTCTTGCTGAATATTATCGAAGGTTCATCCAGAATTTCTCTCAGATAGTGCAACCTCTTACCCGTCTCACTCGGAAGGACAAGCCTTTTGAGTGGACTGAAGCTTGTGAAGAATGTTTCATGGAGCTAAAGAGCAGATTGACAAGTGCTCCCGTACTCACGATTCCGGATCCTACCCGGAAGTTCGAAGTATACTGTGATGCGTCGTTGAAAGGACTTGGATGCGTGTTGATGCAAGATCGTATGGCGGTAGCTTATGCATCTCGACAACTTAAGCCTCACGAAGAAAATTATCCTACGCACGATTTGGAGTTAGCAGCTATAGTGTTCGCACTTAAAATCTGGAGGCACCACTTGTATGGTTCGCAGTTTGACGTGTTCAGCGATCATAAGAGTTTGAAGTATTTGTTCGACCAGAAGGAGCTGTATCTGCGGCAACGACGGTGGATGGAATTTCTGAAGGACTATGATTTTGAACTTAAATACCACCCAGGAAAGGCAAACGTGGTAGCTGACGCCCTGAGTAGGAAGACACTGCACACGACAACTTTGATGATGGAAGAATTGAAATTGTTTGAGGCCTTTCGAGATTTGAACTTATCTGTAGACGAGAGAGGGCATAGCATAAGATTGGGAAATATAAAGGTGGAGAATGAACTGATCAGTAGAATTAAGGAAGCTCAGAAAGATGAAGAGTTAGTCCGCGAATTGGTTAGCAACCAAGATGTTGTAAAGGATGAGAATGATAGTTGGAGATTTCAAGGTCGGTTAGTTGTGCCGAATGAAGAGTTGAAGCAAGAAGTTTTGCAGGAGGCCCACAAGGGTAAGTATGCAGTTCATCCTGGATCCACGAAGATGTACCATGATTTGAAGACCTCGTTTTGGTGGCCGGGTATGAAGCGTGATATTGCTGAGTATGTATCTCGGTGCTTAACTGGTCAGAAGGTGAAGTACGAACATCAGAAACCGTCGGGACTCCTTCAACCTTTGGAGATTCCCGAATGGATGTGGGACAGTATCGCGATGGATTTTGTAGTTGGACTTCCTCGAACGCGAGAAGGATATGATGCTATCTGGGTGATTGTTGATCATTTAACGAAGTCAGCTCATTTCCTACGTGTTAGAACCACGTATAATACAGAGAGGCTTGCTAGAATTTATCTGCAGGAGATTGTGAAGCTGTACGGAGTTCCTTCGAGTATTGTCAGTGATCGTGATCCCAAGTTTACATCTAAGTTCTGGGAATCTTTTCAAAGAGCATTAGGGACCCACTTGAGATTGAGTAATGCTTACCACCCGCAGACCGATGGACAGACGGAACGCACAATTCAAGCATTAGAGGACATGTTACGAGCATGTGTTCTGGAGTTAGGAGGCAGCTGGGATAATTATCTTTCTTTGATTGAATTCGCTTACAACAATAGTTACCACTCCAGTATTCAGATGGCACCGTACGAAGCTTTGTATGGGAGAAAATGCAGATCCCCTTTATGTTGGACTGAAGTAGGTGAGCGAAGTATGTTAGGACCTGATCTAATTCAAGAAACATCCGAACAAGTAAAGAAGATTCGGGAAAATATGCAGCGGGCTCAGGCCAGACAGAAGAGTTATTACGACAAGCGTCATAAGCCCCTATCTTTCGAAGTCGGAGACCATGTATTCTTGAGAATCACACCTACATCGGGACTCGGAAGCAGAATGGGAGTAAAGAAGTTTATTTTGCGGACAAAATTCCTATTTGGTGGGGAGAGTGTAACATCCCGCATAATTAGTAAAATACATAAGTACTATATGTTATAGATGTATGTGTAGATTTCGGAGTTATGGTTTATGTGTGATGGCTTGCGAATTGTTGATCTTTATCCTTGGATAAGACTAAGGTAAGTATTTAAATTAAATCATAGGAGGATACATATGTAGACATGTGAATTCAATCATATGAGTAATTTGAGTGTGTGTTAGAAGGCTTTAGTGTTTATTGGACTTTGGAAGTGGGCTAGTGTGTGTGGACTTGTCACTATTGGACTTGTGTGATTGGGTTCTTTGTGTGTGTGGCCAATGGCCCAAGGATGGCTTTTGGACCTACCTTGTTTCAGCCCAAAGTTGTAACCATTCTTATTTCCCTAAGCCTTGTCCAACAAGGTTGTTTGTGTACCAAGGAACTTTCACATGGCTTGATGTATTTTTCCTCCTCTTTCATGCGCAAAAAGAGAGTGATTAGGACTTAGAAATCTGCCAACCTTTCTCATGTATAACCGCCACATCACCTTGCATGTGCAACCTTTGATTTCAACTTCATTGCATGGAGGACACATGTACTCCTTAGCACTATTTTGGGCTGCAATCTTCTTCACTTTAGGCGCACATGGAGGGGCATAGATCAGATTTTCTATGACACAAATCTGTCTTGCTTGTTGACTTGGAGAACCACCTTACACCTTCCATCATGAGGCTGAAATGTGCAGATTTTTGCATGCTTTTGGCAGTCCATCATGAGCCAAATCTGCCCCTTGCTTCCACATGCAACCAAAGAAGGATTTTGGGGCTGCAACCTCTCATCCCATGCGCACAAAGACTGCATCAATTCAGATTTTTTTGGCTGCCACAAAGCTGTCTTGCTTGTGGACTTAGAGAAACCTTCTAGCATGTGCTCATGATGACACCTCCCTCCACTCCACCCTATGCGCATGGTTTAGTCATTTGTGTGAAAAAAATTCTGACTTAATAGCACTCATTCAGATCTGAACATATCTCCCTCACCTCCTTGCATGTGCATAGAGTAACTAAGAAGCAAACTCTTGCTTGTTCAAACCTATTGTGCAGTCCCACTCTTACAAGAAACCAGAATTTTCATGATGCATCATCATGACAACCTCTCCTCACTTCTCTTTAAGATATGCGCCCAAGAGGGCTGTCCCCATTACAAAGTGCAGCCAACTTCTTCCCCTCTTCCATTCCCCCCTCAAAACCGTGTAGTGTAGGAACCTTTGGAGAAAGAAAAACTTTGCTAAGACAACTCACCTTCCCTCACTGTCCAGCCTTGTCCTCAACCTTGAAGCTGTCCAAGTTTGTTCCTCCTCACCATTTATGCGCATAGATCATCCTAGGAAGTGGGGACTTGTTGTGAAGTAGAGCTAGAAAGGTGTGGTGTGTGAGCAAGAAGTGTGTGCTACAAGAGGTAAGCCTTGAACTTAGACCTCTTTCATGGTGTGTAATCATGTGTGTTCTTGAATGTCTCCTTGAATATGTCTTGTATTGGATTCTTGATTGAACATGGTTAAAGTATAAG
>JAVKPL010009180.1:15000-17500 GCA_032173675.1 Gastrolobium villosum
ACTTGGATGATATTAATGAGTTAGTTATAAAGTAATGAGGCTGTTATGTGTGGAGTTATGTTATTCATATCAATGATTAATGAGTCAGTTATAAAGTAATGAGGCTGTTACGTGTGGAGTTATGTTATTCAGATCAATGAAGAGGATTGCGATGCGGGATGAAACTTGGATGATATTAATGAGTTAGTTATAAAGTAATGAGGCTGTTATGTGTGGAGTTATGTTATTCATATCAATGATTAATGAGTCAGTTATAAAGTAATGAGGCTGTTACGTGTGGAGTTAAGTTATTCAGATCAATGAAGAGGATTGCGATGCGGGATGAAACTTGGATGATATTAATGAGTTAGTTATAAAGTAATGAGGCTGTTATGTGTGGAGTTATGTTATTCATATCAATGATTAATGAGTCAGTTATAAAGTAATGAGGCTGTTACGTGTGGAGTTAAGTTATTCAGATCAATGAAGAGGATTGCGATGCGGGATGAAACTTGGATGATATTAATGAGTTAGTTATAAAGTAATGAGGCTGTTATGTGTGGAGTTATGTTATTCATATCAATGATTAATGAGTCAGTTATAAAGTAATGAGGCTGTTACGTGTGGAGTTATGTTATTCAGATCAATGAAGAGGATTGCGATGCGGGATGAAACTTGGATGATATTAATGAGTTAGTTATAAAGTAATGAGGCTGTTATGTGTGGAGTTATGTTATTCATATCAATGATTAATGAGTCAGTTATAAAGTAATGAGGCTGTTACGTGTGGAGTTAAGTTATTCAGATCAATGAAGAGGATTGCGATGCGGGATGAAACTTGGATGATATTAATGAGTTAGTTATAAAGTAATGAGGCTGTTATGTGTGGAGTTATGTTATTCATATCAATGATTAATGAGTCAGTTATAAAGTAATGAGGCTGTTACGTGTGGAGTTATGTTATTCAGATCAATGAAGAGGATTGCGATGCGGGATGAAACTTGGATGATATTAATGAGTTAGTTATAAAGTAATGAGGCTGTTATGTGTGGAGTTATGTTATTCATATCAATGATTAATGAGTCAGTTATAAAGTAATGAGGCTGTTACGTGTGGAGTTAGTTATTCAGATCAATGAAGAGGATTGCGATGCGGGATGAAACTTGGATGATATTAATGAGTTAGTTATAAAGTAATGAGGCTGTTATGTGTGGAGTTATGTTATTCATATCAATGATTAATGAGTCAGTTATAAAGTAATGAGGCTGTTACGTGTGGAGTTATGTTATTCAGATCAATGAAGAGGATTGCGATGCGGGATGAAACTTGGATGATATTAATGAGTTAGTTATAAAGTAATGAGGCTGTTATGTGTGGAGTTATGTTATTCATATCAATGATTAATGAGTCAGTTATAAAGTAATGAGGCTGTTACGTGTGGAGTTATGTTATTCAGATCAATGAAGAGGATTGCGATGCGGGATGAAACTTGGATGATATTAATGAGTTAGTTATAAAGTAATGAGGCTGTTATGTGTGGAGTTATGTTATTCATATCAATGATTAATGAGTCAGTTATAAAGTAATGAGGCTGTTACGTGTGGAGTTATGTTATTCAGATCAATGAAGAGGATTGCGATGCGGGATGAAACTTGGATGATATTAATGAGTTAGTTATAAAGTAATGAGGCTGTTATGTGTGGAGTTATGTTATTCATATCAATGATTAATGAGTCAGTTATAAAGTAATGAGGCTGTTACGTGTGGAGTTATGTTATTCAGATCAATGAAGAGGATTGCGATGCGGGATGAAACTTGGATGATATTAATGAGTTAGTTATAAAGTAATGAGGCTGTTATGTGTGGAGTTATGTTATTCATATCAATGATTAATGAGTCAGTTATAAAGTAATGAGGCTGTTACGTGTGGAGTTATGTTATTCAGATCAATGAAGAGGATTGCGATGCGGGATGAAACTTGGATGATATTAATGAGTTAGTTATAAAGTAATGAGGCTGTTATGTGTGGAGTTATGTTATTCATATCAATGATTAATGAGTCAGTTATAAAGTAATGAGGCTGTTACGTGTGGAGTTATGTTATTCAGATCAATGAAGAGGATTGCGATGCGGGATGAAACTTGGATGATATTAATGAGTTAGTTATAAAGTAATGAGGCTGTTATGTGTGGAGTTATGTTATTCATATCAATGATTAATGAGTCAGTTATAAAGTAATGAGGCTGTTACGTGTGGAGTTATGTTATTCAGATCAATGAAGAGGATTGCGATGCGGGATGAAACTTGGATGATATTAATGAGTTAGTTATAAAGTAATGAGGCTGTTATGTGTGGAGTTATGTTATTCATATCAATGATTAATGAGTCAGTTATAAAGTAATGAGGCTGTTACGTGTGGAGTTATGTTATTCAGATCAATGAAGAGGATTGCGATGCGGGATGAAACTTGGATGATATTAATGAGTTAGTTATAAAGTAATGAGGCTGTTATGTGTGGAGT
>JAVKPL010009180.1:22500-32500 GCA_032173675.1 Gastrolobium villosum
ATTTTTGCATGCTTTTGGCAGTCCATCATGAGCCAAATCTGCCCCTTGCTTCCACATGCAACCAAAGAAGGATTTTGGGGCTGCAACCTCTCATCCCATGCGCACAAAGACTGCATCAATTCAGATTTTTTTGGCTGCCACAAAGCTGTCTTGCTTGTGGACTTAGAGAAACCTCCTAGCATGTGCTCATGATGACACCTCCCTCCACTCCACCCTATGCGCATGGTTTAGTCATTTGTGTGAAAAAAATTCTGACTTAATAGCACTCATTCAGATCTGAACATATCTCCCTCACCTCCTTGCATGTGCATAGAGTAACTAAGAAGCAAACTCTTGCTTGTTCAAACCTATTGTGCAGTCCCACTCTTACAAGAAACCAGAATTTTCATGATGCATCATCATGACAACCTCTCCTCACTTCTCTTTAAGATATGCGCCCAAGAGGGCTGTCCCCATTACAAAGTGCAGCCAACTTCTTCCCCTCTTCCATTCCCCCCTCAAAACCGTGTAGTGTAGGAACCTTTGGAGAAAGAAAAACTTTGCTTAGACAACTCACCTTCCCTCACTGTCCAGCCTTGTCCTCAACCTTGAAGCTGTCCAAGTTTGTTCCTCCTCACCATTTATGCGCATAGATCATCCTAGGAAGTGGGGACTTGTTGTGAAGTAGAGCTAGAAAGGTGTGGTGTGTGAGCAAGAAGTGTGTGCTACAAGAGGTAAGCCTTGAACTTAGACCTCTTTCATGGTGTGTAATCATGTGTGTTCTTGAATGTCTCCTTGAATATGTCTTGTATTGGATTCTTGATTGAACATGGTTAAAGTATAAGGATGGAGCTATTTTATGATGACTTGTATGCATGAGTTATAGAATGAAAGTCTCATGGTTATGTTAAGTTCATGCCACTGTTTTGTATAAAAGTGCCACTGTTTTGAGGATGCATATGCCACTGTTTCGGTTGGACAAGCTCACAATTTTGATGCCACTGTTTCTGCACACATATGCCACTGTTTTAGTGCTTCACATGCCACTGTTTCTGCTTAAAATGCTCACTGTTTTATTCCATAATGTGCCACTGTTTCTGCATAAAATGCTCATTGTTTTAATGCCACATATGTCACTGTTTTGCACCAAAAACACTCACTGTTTTAGAAATTAATGAGCCACTGTTTCTGCATAAAATAACCATCATCTTGATGTCCAAACACTACCCTTTATGCCACTGTATTGGTGTCTAAATACTCCCATTTTGCCACTGTTTTGATGATCAAGAATCACTATTTATGCCACTATTTTAATGTCTAAAAATCATGATTTATATCACTGTTTTGGATGTTCAAATGTATCATTCATTCCACTGTTTTAATGTTCAAAAACCACTCCCTTTGCCACTGTTTTTGATGTGCAAATATCACGACTAATGTCACTGTTTTAATGATTAAATGTTACCATTCATGCCACTGTTTTGATGCACAAATAACACTACTTATGCCACTGTTTTGAGGTTCAAATGCCATTGATTATGTCACTGTTTTAACATCCAAATGCCACTGTTCTGCCACTGATTTAAGGTCCAAAATGTCACTGGTTCTGTTTTAAAACGTTCACTGTTCTGCTGTAAGGTGCTACTGTTTTTCTGCTGTAAAACGTCACTGTTTCTGTCCACTGTAAAACGTCACTGTTTCTGCCCACTGTTTTAAGGGAAACGTCACTGTTTTCGGCTCACTGTTTTAAAGAACAACTCACTGTTTTCTGCTCACTATTTTAAGAACAAACGTCACTGTTTCCTGCTGTAAAATGCTGCTGTATGCTCACTGTTTTTCTGCTGTAAAACACTGCTGTATGCTCACTGTTTTCCACTGTAAAACGCTGCTGTATGCTCACTGTTTCTACTGTAAATCGCCACTGTAAATGATTGGTTGTAATTGATTTAGGTGCGTTTAAGAAGAGAGATACTTCGCTGCTGTTTGGTATTGTTTAAGACACGCAAGGTAAGTGTCAGGCGATATTACCTAATGTGACTATTGACTACTGGTATAAAATTGTGACATGATGCTCCATATTCCGTAAAAGTATTATGTTCCTTATGATGAAAGGAAACTGCCAAAAATGTGCCGTGATGGCTATATGATTATGAGGTAAAGACGTTATGTGGCAGCATAACGCATATGAAAAGTATATGTGCCGTGATGGCTATATGAAAGGTATATAAGCATGCACCTTACATCATACCGCATTTTTGTACGTTTTGTGTGTGAAAGCATAGCATGGCATGCATTTACCAAGA
Source organism: Gastrolobium villosum (assembly GCA_032173675.1). NCBI lineage: Eukaryota > Viridiplantae > Streptophyta > Magnoliopsida > Fabales > Fabaceae > Gastrolobium > Gastrolobium villosum. The sequence goes on from JAVKPL010009180.1 coordinate 24,783, forward strand.
GCATATAGGTCTTGCTTTTTTAGAATAGTTATGTACAGGACCATGTGTTTGAGCAAGCATCATATAGGCATCCCCAAGGTACCGGGGTATGGGACACTTGGCATCAGTCCGCATAGGCCCACAGTTGGAATCCACATGGAGCTCAGGTGCCAAGGGATATTTGATTCCACTATGAAGTGCGCGCACGACGGTGCTAAAAGCGCAAAGGAAAGGCGTTATATACGCAATATATGAATATGATGAAAAGGAAAGGCGTTATATGCGCTATATATATGAATATGATGAAAAGGAAAAAGGAAAAGGAACAAGGATATGTTGAAGTGACTGTTTATGATTTTGTGCCTAGTTAATACTGTTATATTACTGGTTTTGTTGCCACACTACTGGGATTTTTCTCACCCCTTCGGGGCTGCTATTTTTCCAAAATGGCAGGAGGACGTAAAAGCATTTGAAGGAGTGATGTTTTGCTGTTGCTTGCTGATGCATGGATTATCACTGTTGCTGTTTGATTGATTGGATGACTGTAATGTTTAATGTTTTGGTACTCTTGGATGACTGTAGACTTTATCATCTCTATGTTATCTTGAACTTTTATGAACAGCGGCTATTTTGGAAAACCTTTGTGAAAGGAATTTTTGAAAGACTTATGTGCTGAAATTTTTACAGTGCACCTTATGGGTGGTATTTTTATGAGCAAACGAACTCCGATTTACTATTATTTTATATGCACGCGAAGCCCCAAACGTGCTCTTTCTAAATCACTTGAAACATTTTTTATCGTCCAAACAGAAGTTATAAGAACTATTGAAACGTCTTACGGATTTGTACTTAGTAAAAGAATCTTTGTTAGCTCATGTGACGTTAACGACTCTAATTCCGCTTAGCAAACGACTCTCTTGGATGCATACAAGGGAGGGCGTTACACTAATTGGTATCAGAGCATTTTGGTCCATGGATTTGTTTGTGATTGATTGAATTGATTGTTGATTGTGCTTATCTGCTGATTGACTGTCTAAATGTGCTATAGTTTAAGTGTTTGAGATTAGGGTAGTTAGATTGTTTAGGCCGTTCTGTGATAAGACACGGATGCGTAGTCAACTTGTCCGGATTGAACCCGAGTACCCACTTGGGACTGCTGCCATGAATAACTTGCGGTGAGCCTGATCAACTCATCTCAGGATATTGTGAGTGCAGAATCATGGCAGGTGGTCGCGGTTCAACTCGGGGAAGGTCTGGCGATGCGGAAGAGGATCTTATCACTACTTTTGGGGGACTGGCAACGTTTATTCAGAATATGAGCCAAGAATGGCGCGACCATAGGCAACAGAATCAGAACCCACCCCCACTGCATGACAATGCAGAAGAAATTGCCCGTCGGAGGTTGAAAGACTTCCGCAACTTCCAACCACCTACCTTTGAGGGTGAAGACAACCCCGAGGCTGCAGCGAAGTGGCTGCAGATGATTGAGCATATCTTCGAACGCATGGCATGCCCGGAAGCGCAGAAGACCGATTACGCGTCGTACCAGCTAATGGGAGAAGCTTTGACATGGTGGACTGGTGCGAGGGCTCTGCTGAGAGCTCAGGACGTCGAGCTGACGTGGGCCGTATTCAGACAAGTATTTTTGGACAAGTATTTTCCTAAGGCAATGAGAAGAATGAAGCACACTGAACTGCTGTCACTCAGGCAGGATAACATGACGGTCAATGAGTACATTGCAAAAATTTGGGCAGCTGATCGAGTACGCCAACTTTGACCGGAACATTTACGATGAAGAATGGCAGGTAGAAAAGTTTGAAAGCGGATTACATCCGGAAATCCGTAAACTCATTTTGACGACGGCTAATCGTACACTCCCGGAGCTCATCAATCAGAGTCGTCAGGCCGAAGGAATCATCAATGAGGCCAAGAATTTGAATAAGCAACCAGCACAATTCCACGGAGGAAACCGAGCAGGCAGATTCTTCAGGACGACACCTGGTGGGGGTCGAGGCAGAGGTACACAGTTACAGGCGCGGCCTGGAAATTTTAAGAGAAGCTTTACTGTTGGTCAATCGTCGATTGGACGGCAGGGTGCGACTGTTTGTACTACGTGTGGAAAGAATCACTTTGGAGTTTGTCGCAAGAACAACAATGCATGTTTCAGATGTGGCCAGCAAGGACATTTTGCTTACAAATGCCCCCAGAACGCTGATCAACAGCCTATGCAAGCACGGGTGTTCGCACTGGATGCGAAAGATGGTAATTCTCAACCTTCCTCTCTCATTTCGTTATTGCAAGTTAGAAAAGAGCTCCGCAAGGGAGCAGCAGGGTATCTTTTGTCGATCGAGGCTGAGACCTCGGTTGACACTCAAATTCAGAATGTACCTGTAGTTAGGGAATTCGAGGAGGTATTCCCGGATGAAATACCTCGATTGCCTCCTCATAGGGAAATAGAATTTTCTTTCGAACTTGTTCTTGGAGTTGGACCAATCTCCATTGCCCCGTATCGTATGGCGCCGTTGGAACTGCGAGAGTTGAAGAAGCAGATAGAAGAGCTTTTGGCAAAGGAATTCATCAGACCGAGTACCTCTCCCTGGGGTGCTCCAGCCATCTTGATTAAGAAGAAGGATGGTAGTCTACGTCTGTGTGTAGATTATCGGCAACTGAACAAAGTTATGGTGAAGAATAAGTATCCACTACCGAGGATCGACGACTTGATGGACCAGCTGAGAGGAGCCAGAGTCTTTTCCAAGATAGATTTACGATCGGGATACCATCAAATCCGGGTCAAACCGGAGGATATTCCGAAAACAGCTTTTAGGACTCGTTACGGGCACTACGAATATCAGGTGATCCCATTCGGACTTACAAATGCTCCAGCGGTATTCATGGACTACATGAACCGCATCTTTCGCCCGTTCCTTGATCAGTTTGTTATTGTGTTTATCGACGACATCCTGATTTACTCAGCTAATGAAGAGCTGCATGCGGAACATTTGAGGATCGTCTTGCAAATATTGATAGAGAAGCAGTTGTACGCGAAATGGTCGAAGTGCGAGTTTTGGCTTAAGGAGGTCCAGTTTCTGGGTCATGTCATTTCATCAGAAGGTATCGCGGTGGACCCCAGCAAGGTTGAAGCTGTTATGAATTGGGAACGACCCAAGACGGTCACTGAAGTAAGAAGTTTCTTAGGTCTTGCTGAATATTATCGAAGGTTCATCCAGAATTTCTCTCAGATAGTGCAACCTCTTACCCGTCTCACTCGGAAGGACAAGCCTTTTGAGTGGACTGAAGCTTGTGAAGAATGTTTCATGGAGCTAAAGAGCAGATTGACAAGTGCTCCCGTACTCACGATTCCGGATCCTACCCGGAAGTTCGAAGTATACTGTGATGCGTCGTTGAAAGGACTTGGATGCGTGTTGATGCAAGATCGTATGGCGGTAGCTTATGCATCTCGACAACTTAAGCCTCACGAAGAAAATTATCCTACGCACGATTTGGAGTTAGCAGCTATAGTGTTCGCACTTAAAATCTGGAGGCACCACTTGTATGGTTCGCAGTTTGACGTGTTCAGCGATCATAAGAGTTTGAAGTATTTGTTCGACCAGAAGGAGCTGTATCTGCGGCAACGACGGTGGATGGAATTTCTGAAGGACTATGATTTTGAACTTAAATACCACCCAGGAAAGGCAAACGTGGTAGCTGACGCCCTGAGTAGGAAGACACTGCACACGACAACTTTGATGATGGAAGAATTGAAATTGTTTGAGGCCTTTCGAGATTTGAACTTATCTGTAGACGAGAGAGGGCATAGCATAAGATTGGGAAATATAAAGGTGGAGAATGAACTGATCAGTAGAATTAAGGAAGCTCAGAAAGATGAAGAGTTAGTCCGCGAATTGGTTAGCAACCAAGATGTTGTAAAGGATGAGAATGATAGTTGGAGATTTCAAGGTCGGTTAGTTGTGCCGAATGAAGAGTTGAAGCAAGAAGTTTTGCAGGAGGCCCACAAGGGTAAGTATGCAGTTCATCCTGGATCCACGAAGATGTACCATGATTTGAAGACCTCGTTTTGGTGGCCGGGTATGAAGCGTGATATTGCTGAGTATGTATCTCGGTGCTTAACTGGTCAGAAGGTGAAGTACGAACATCAGAAACCGTCGGGACTCCTTCAACCTTTGGAGATTCCCGAATGGATGTGGGACAGTATCGCGATGGATTTTGTAGTTGGACTTCCTCGAACGCGAGAAGGATATGATGCTATCTGGGTGATTGTTGATCATTTAACGAAGTCAGCTCATTTCCTACGTGTTAGAACCACGTATAATACAGAGAGGCTTGCTAGAATTTATCTGCAGGAGATTGTGAAGCTGTACGGAGTTCCTTCGAGTATTGTCAGTGATCGTGATCCCAAGTTTACATCTAAGTTCTGGGAATCTTTTCAAAGAGCATTAGGGACCCACTTGAGATTGAGTAATGCTTACCACCCGCAGACCGATGGACAGACGGAACGCACAATTCAAGCATTAGAGGACATGTTACGAGCATGTGTTCTGGAGTTAGGAGGCAGCTGGGATAATTATCTTTCTTTGATTGAATTCGCTTACAACAATAGTTACCACTCCAGTATTCAGATGGCACCGTACGAAGCTTTGTATGGGAGAAAATGCAGATCCCCTTTATGTTGGACTGAAGTAGGTGAGCGAAGTATGTTAGGACCTGATCTAATTCAAGAAACATCCGAACAAGTAAAGAAGATTCGGGAAAATATGCAGCGGGCTCAGGCCAGACAGAAGAGTTATTACGACAAGCGTCATAAGCCCCTATCTTTCGAAGTCGGAGACCATGTATTCTTGAGAATCACACCTACATCGGGACTCGGAAGCAGAATGGGAGTAAAGAAGTTTATTTTGCGGACAAAATTCCTATTTGGTGGGGAGAGTGTAACATCCCGCATAATTAGTAAAATACATAAGTACTATATGTTATAGATGTATGTGTAGATTTCGGAGTTATGGTTTATGTGTGATGGCTTGCGAATTGTTGATCTTTATCCTTGGATAAGACTAAGGTAAGTATTTAAATTAAATCATAGGAGGATACATATGTAGACATGTGAATTCAATCATATGAGTAATTTGAGTGTGTGTTAGAAGGCTTTAGTGTTTATTGGACTTTGGAAGTGGGCTAGTGTGTGTGGACTTGTCACTATTGGACTTGTGTGATTGGGTTCTTTGTGTGTGTGGCCAATGGCCCAAGGATGGCTTTTGGACCTACCTTGTTTCAGCCCAAAGTTGTAACCATTCTTATTTCCCTAAGCCTTGTCCAACAAGGTTGTTTGTGTACCAAGGAACTTTCACATGGCTTGATGTATTTTTCCTCCTCTTTCATGCGCAAAAAGAGAGTGATTAGGACTTAGAAATCTGCCAACCTTTCTCATGTATAACCGCCACATCACCTTGCATGTGCAACCTTTGATTTCAACTTCATTGCATGGAGGACACATGTACTCCTTAGCACTATTTTGGGCTGCAATCTTCTTCACTTTAGGCGCACATGGAGGGGCATAGATCAGATTTTCTATGACACAAATCTGTCTTGCTTGTTGACTTGGAGAACCACCTTACACCTTCCATCATGAGGCTGAAATGTGCAGATTTTTGCATGCTTTTGGCAGTCCATCATGAGCCAAATCTGCCCCTTGCTTCCACATGCAACCAAAGAAGGATTTTGGGGCTGCAACCTCTCATCCCATGCGCACAAAGACTGCATCAATTCAGATTTTTTTGGCTGCCACAAAGCTGTCTTGCTTGTGGACTTAGAGAAACCTTCTAGCATGTGCTCATGATGACACCTCCCTCCACTCCACCCTATGCGCATGGTTTAGTCATTTGTGTGAAAAAAATTCTGACTTAATAGCACTCATTCAGATCTGAACATATCTCCCTCACCTCCTTGCATGTGCATAGAGTAACTAAGAAGCAAACTCTTGCTTGTTCAAACCTATTGTGCAGTCCCACTCTTACAAGAAACCAGAATTTTCATGATGCATCATCATGACAACCTCTCCTCACTTCTCTTTAAGATATGCGCCCAAGAGGGCTGTCCCCATTACAAAGTGCAGCCAACTTCTTCCCCTCTTCCATTCCCCCCTCAAAACCGTGTAGTGTAGGAACCTTTGGAGAAAGAAAAACTTTGCTAAGACAACTCACCTTCCCTCACTGTCCAGCCTTGTCCTCAACCTTGAAGCTGTCCAAGTTTGTTCCTCCTCACCATTTATGCGCATAGATCATCCTAGGAAGTGGGGACTTGTTGTGAAGTAGAGCTAGAAAGGTGTGGTGTGTGAGCAAGAAGTGTGTGCTACAAGAGGTAAGTCTTGAACTTAGACCTCTTTCATGGTGTGTAATCATGTGTGTTCTTGAATGTCTCCTTGAATATGTCTTGTATTGGATTCTTGATTGAACATGGTTAAAGTATAAGGATGGAGCTATTTTATGATGACTTGTATGCATGAGTTATAGAATGAAAGTCTCATGGTTATGTTAAGTTCATGCCACTGTTTTGTATAAAAGTGCCACTGTTTTGAGGATGCATATGCCACTGTTTCGGTTGGACAAGCTCACCATTTTGATGCCACTGTTTCTGCACACATATGCCACTGTTTTAGTGCTTCACATGCCACTGTTTCTGCTTAAAATGCTCACTGTTTTATTCCATAATGTGCCACTGTTTCTGCATAAAATGCTCACTGTTTTAATGCCACATATGTCACTGTTTTGCACCAAAAACACTCACTGTTTTAGAAATTAATGAGCCACTGTTTCTGCATAAAATAACCATCATCTTGATGTCCAAACACTACCCTTTATGCCACTGTATTGGTGTCTAAATACTCCCATTTTGCCACTGTTTTGATGATCAAGAATCACTATTTATGCCACTGTTTTAATGTCTAAAAATCATGATTTATATCACTGTTTTGGATGTTCAAATGTATCATTCATGCCACTGTTTTAATGTTCAAAAACCACTCCCTTTGCCACTGTTTTTGATGTGCAAATATCACCACTAATGTCACTGTTTTAATGATTAAATGTTACCATTCATGCCACTGTTTTGATGCACAAATAACACTACTTATGCCACTGTTTTGAGGTTCAAATGCCATTGATTATGTCACTGTTTTAACATCCAAATGCCACTGTTCTGCCACTGATTTAAGGTCCAAAATGTCACTGGTTCTGTTTTAAAACGTTCACTGTTCTGCTGTAAGGTGCTACTGTTTTTCTGCTGTAAAACGTCACTGTTTCTGTCCACTGTAAAACGTCACTGTTTCTGCCCACTGTTTTAAGGGAAATGTCACTGTTTTCGGCTCACTGTTTTAAAGAACAACTCACTGTTTTCTGCTCACTATTTTAAGAACAAACGTCACTGTTTCCTGCTGTAAAATGCTGCTGTATGCTCACTGTTTTTCTGCTGTAAAACACTGCTGTATGCTCACTGTTTTCCACTGTAAAACGCTGCTGTATGCTCACTGTTTCTGCTGTAAATCGCCACTGTAAATGATTGGTTGTAATTGATTTAGGTGCGTTTAAGAAGAGAGATACTTCGCTGCTGTTTGGTATTGTTTAAGACACGCAAGGTAAGTGTCAGGCGATATTACCTAATGTGACTATTGACTACTGGTATAAAATTGTGACATGATGCTCCATATTCCGTAAAAGTATTATGTTCCT
>JAVKPL010009181.1:0-36332 GCA_032173675.1 Gastrolobium villosum
CCTTCCACTATGTCTCCCAGCTGCAATCGAATGGCAAGAGTGGTGATGCTGGCGTTGCAGTATTCGCCCAGTGTTAGTAAAAGACTAGCACAAAACTAGCCCGCGTAGGTGGGGGACTACAAAGCATGGTGGAATGTTACGATCCTACTCCAAGGTATGGGACTTGGAGTCCCACATTGATTATATGAGTGACTAATGTGAGATTTATATAGACTTTGAGCTCTCCTATCTCTTAAGCTAGCTTTTGAGATGAAGATCTCCCAAGATTCGTATGAAATATGTTTAAGAAAAGCTTTATATATATCATCAGCAAGTTGGCATAAGAATAAATAACCAAAACTACTTGCCATTAAATCCATGAAGATGGGATAAGGACAATCCTTAAATATAACCTTCACTTGTATATTTGCAAAATGCAAGTGGCTTCTTACAACTATAGGAGGTCAATAGATATTTTGGGATTTTTTGTAACCTTTTTCTTTAGTGGATCTTAAGCTTTGCTCAATCTAGGGAAGGTAGAATGGATGAATCCTAGAACGAACCAACTCCACTGAAACTAGCGATATTTATCTTATTAGATTCAGCTCAAATATCACTCAAGTAATTTATATTAATTCAAGAACAACACTTAGTTCCCTACGCGCCTACGCCCAATATGAAAAGGTCTAAATGATGAATAAATCTTGAAAATAAGGAGGTTAGTTTAGTCCTTTTATTTGTACAGTGTAAGCAGCAAGTCAAGTCAAATGCAAACTAACACTTAAGATAACAGACTGTATGACTAGCTAGTACAACAAATTACCTCAAAAGCTTTACTTGACTAATAGTCAATTTCCTACTTGGGTAAGGAACTTTCCAGTCAACAGCGAGGTAGTGAAACTTCAGAAAACAATGACCAAAATATACTTTCAGTATCAGCTCACAAAATCTAAAGAAATGAATGAACTAATATGATAAAGAACTTTGAGGTACATCACCCCAAAAGCTAGCTCAAAAGGTGGGAGTGATCAAGACTTTATAAACCTCACATTAATTGTCTGGCTTTTTTACCCTTATAATCCTTTATTAATAATTAATTACCAATTTGACCTTGATTATAAACTATTTCAAAAATTTAACCTCCTCCTAAAACATAACACCAATTTGCCCTTATTTGACAGTTGACCACGAAGCCTACCTGGGTACACCCCTCCTTACCCGGGTATTTTTTGAAATTCTTGACCTACCCGGGTAGGGAGGGGTGTACCCGGGTAGTGTTCTTCGAATCTGGGAATTTGCTTGCATTATTTACCCGGGTAGGGAGGTGTGTACCCGGGTAAATGTCGACCAGAAACCCCAATATCAATAGGTTTCGGTCATTGTTGCGAGATTTAGGTTTTTTGCCCCCCAAATCTCTGTCCCTTGAGCTCTCTAGACCGAAACACATCACATACAAAAATGATGTGCAGCAACTGATACACTAATTACTAAGCACAATAAAGTTGGATTAATACAAGTTCCAACTTAAGTTAGTAGGACATCACTATCAGAAATGGAGTTTTCACCAGTGAACTCTTTAATCCAATTCAAGATACTGATTTACAGAATTTATGAACCAAGGTAACAGCAGATTATTTCCTAGGAAGATCAACCACCAATATGCAAATATGTATAGTCTATAGAAATTCGACCAGTAGTAACAGTGAAGGATCAACAATTATTGTTAACAACTTAGTTACTTAATCAAGGACATGATATAATCACTTGGACAGAATCAATACTGAACTTAACAAATCAAGTGTAAAACTAGCACTTAAGCAGAAAAAACAGTAACCAAAATTATTTGAAAATACGTTAAGGCCAGTACAGCACAAATCGACCAGATATGACAGCAATGCAAGAGAAAAATAAGGCTGTATGCTAGATCACAATCTGTCCAGAATATACAAGAGTTTTCAATAAAAGGTATCCAAATGTTATTTTTGATCAGATTTGATAGTCAATACTCCAGTATTACAAAATTTCAATACTAGGATAGAATTATTATAGGAATTCTCAATCTACACAATGAAATTCAAGAGGAGAGCAACAAACCAAAAATTATCCTTTAATGCAATGAAATAACTACATCCAGACTGAGTAAATGTGATGTGATATTTTATTGATCAAGAAGTGTTATACAAAGTTGTAATTAAATATTGAAAACTCTATCTGATTATATACATCCAGGAAATACAATTGTGTGGAAAAGAAATTCAAACTCACAGAGCGTGATCAGTGAATTAACACATGGCCTGTTCAGTTCTTTTTTATTTTACTTTTTGAGTAAATATACTCTTTGGTACTAAGTAAATTTTACGATGAACGCTTTAGTTCCTAGCAAATAAAAAGGCTATTCACGATCCCTAGGAAATTCAAAATGAACCAATTTAGTTGAAATTGTGGTCTCTCACAAATTCAAAAAAGACCCACATTAGTCCTTCAAAAGGAACAAAATGGGTCCATTTCGAATTTATGAGGGATCACGAATAATTTTTTGTTATTTGCTAGGGGATAAAGCAGACATAGAAAAATTTGCCGATGAACGAAAAGGGTATTTACTCTTATTTTTTTCATAATACTTCATATTAACAATAAAACTAAACAGCCAGTTGCGACAATGTGGGAGAATTCGAATCACAATACATCCAACAGTATATCTTTTTTCTTTTTGTAATTCTTATTTTTGTTCATCCTATAAGTATATCAGAAAGCAGTATGGCAAAGTAAATAAAGACCTCTCTTTTGAGTCTTTTCAACACAAGTGACAATTTCCTTCGGGGGAAAAATGGAAATATTGCTCCATCTGTGAACTCGTTTCACAAAAGTGAAAAGAAAAACAAGGAGGGGGAGAATAGAATAGCCTTGCCTTAGTCCCAATGGGGAATAAGAGAGATGCATCGGTTGATCTCCATCCAAGAGTGAGAAAATTTTGCCAAGTGATGAATGTCACTTTACTTCCAGATCAGGTTGCATCACCGCTTGGATTATCTCCAAGCAGATCATCATTATATGAAACAGGTATCCTTAACCTATCATTAACTGAAATAGGTTTTTGTTCAGAAGTAGCTGGTTCATGTTGATTTTGCATTTGGGTTAAATTTTTCGTATAGGAAAGTGAATTCGGTGGAAAAATTAAAAAAAAATAAAAAATTATATGATAGAGTAAAATATTACTAGAAAAATTAAAAAAAAAAATTAGTCTACTTTTGGTTTGGTTGGTCGAAGGTAAAATAATAATGGAAAAATATGATGAAATTATCAAATTAACTCTTAACTAAATATAAAGAAGACTCTCTCTCTAATTTTCTATTGGTACGTTTTATGAGAAGGGATATTTATGTTCATTGTTTTTTCTTTTCTACTTTTTGATTTGATGGGATAATGAAAATATCACCCTTTGGATGGTATTTTGAAATGGCAAAATTTTTCAATATTTCACACAAACTGAGATTGCTAGCACATTCGAATGATGAGCAAATTTTATTAAAGCTCTTACCAAACATAGTTAACTAGTAAATCCATCTTAACTTTCCCGATGATCCTAAAAGAAACCTCCTACCAAACACTCGATAGATTGAATATGGGAAATCCAATTATCATATAACATAACAATGAAATCATATCACGCTCATACATCGAAAATTCCCCTTTTCTTTTATTTTTTTAACTTGGCCCCACCATAATTCTATTTGTGCAGGAAAAACTATTCATGGAACTGGTAACCAGATGAAAGTAAATCCCTTGAAATATAATGACAAAGTCACTACATCAAATAGAAAAAGAAGAAACAGAGAGTAACTGATACGTTCATAGGTTATAACATTCAAAAATTTAAGCCAAGAAGTCCCCGGTCCGCACTGCTTGATCATGCTAATGCAGAAATCCTGGTGCATAGGAAAGCTGTAGATTCTGGGTAGCAGATGCCCAAGTGTTGATGGCTTTTCCAACCAAAAAAAAAACAAGTGCACAGTCAAATATAACTTTCAGTCTGATTATCATGCATCTAGGTTTTAGGGTAAACCCAATTAAACTCAGTGCTGGCTTGCCTAGTCATTAAGAAAATGTCTTACGATGCTTAGAATATGTAAACTAAAATCTTAGTTGCACCTCACCACCAATACTTCCTTTAACTGTTAGCTATTCAGCAATATATAATTGGGTTTTATAAGAGTTAGTGGTAGGAAAAGTGATTATTTTATGTTATAGAGATTCATTTTGTGTGCCGGAGTTTTTTTTTGCTGCGGGCCCCATAAAATGTTGTGTGTGTAAGAAATCTTTTATGGTCAGGTTAAATGATAAATGATAAATGATAAACCCTATATAATTTAATTAAACTAAAAATAGATTACAATGTTATAAAACAGAGCTCATGTCAAAAGTTAATGAAATTGGGATAATCAATATGCTGTACATATAGAGAGTCCATTTTATTTATTTTATTTTATTTGTATATATAGAGAATCCAGTTTTGGCTTTGAAATTCTTGGTTGCTACATTGAAGTGAGCAAAAAAGACTAATTGATACGTCATTAGTTTCCCCATCGCCTGCCCAACAGGGCAAGTGCTTAGTGTATCTGTTACAGAAGCATAATGAGAAAGGAAAGGATGATGTTATGGAAGAGATTGCAGCTACAAATCATGATAGATAGTTTTCTGTTGGACTGTTTGTTATTCTGTTATTTTTCAGTTAGGTAGTTATTAGTTTGTTATATTTTGGCGCGCTTCTGTATCAGTTAGTTTGCTAGGTTGTTTTAAGTTGGTTAGTCTTTCCTTGTTGCATATTAGTGTATGTATTCATATATATAAAGGACCAATTGTATCATTTTATTTTCATCAATGAAAACATGAGCAAAGCTCCTTTCCTCATCTCTTTTCTCTCTCTCTTTCGCATTTCCAATATGGTATCAGAGCTCTCATAGAGTTCTGGTACTCAGCCTTCATTGTTCTTTTATTTTTCCTCTTGTTCTCTGCCATGGATCCTGAGAATCCTGGTATGGATTTTAACACCAATCCTTCAAATTCGCTTTTTCTTCATCCAAGCGAAAATCCATCATTGATCCTGGTAAATCCACCACTAACAGGAAGCAATTATCATACTTGGGCTCGCTCGATGACTGTGGCGCTTCTGTCCAAGAACAAGGTTGGATTCATTGATGGAACTATCATCACTCCGCCACAAAGTGATCCAAGTTTCTCTCAGTGGCAACGATGCAATACTATGGTGATTACCTGGATTCATCGTTCCATATCTGAATCTATTTCAAGGTCCATAATCTGGATTGAAAAAGCACGTGATGTATGGCTAGATCTACAAGAACGCTTTTCTCAGTCTGATGTGTTCAGAATCTCAGATTTACAGGAGGTGATCTACAAACTTCATCAAGGAGATCGCAGTGTGTCAGAATTTTACACTGAACTCAAAACCATGTGTGATGAACTCGAGAATTTGAAGCCATTACCTGCTTGTACCTGTTTTCCTCCATGCACTTGTGGTGCTTTTGGTCGGATGCGTGCATATCGTGACAGAGATCACATGATTCGGTTTTTAAAAGGATTAAACGATCAATATGCAGCGATTAGATCTCAGATCATGTTAATTGATCCATTACCAAATGTTAATCGTGCCTTTTCTATGGTCTCACAACAAGAGAGACAGTTTGGTACCGATAATGGAGGAAGCAATGGAAGTAATCTACAGCCATTTGTTGCTTACAATAATAGTAATAATGCTGCTAGTAATGATACTCATGGCAGCAGCAATTTCAATGGAAATGATGCTCGCAGAAATTTCAACAGTTACAATAATTCAGGAAGAAATGGTAGAGGACGTGGCAGGTATGGAAGAGGAAGAGGAAATCGTCTTTGTACTCATTGTGGTAGAGTGAATCACACCACTGAGACCTGCTACCAACTTCATGGATATCCTCCTGGATATCGTACCAGAACTGCTCAGTCTAGTGCCAACACTGCTGTTCAGGAAAATGTAGGCAACAATGCTCAATCTGGTATGCACACCAAAAATGAGATGAACCATGGTACTTTCTCCCAAGAGCAATATCAACACTTGGTTTCTCTTCTGCATAATTCTCATAATTCTAATGTAGTAGCTCAACCTGCATCCAATGCTTCTAATCATGCTGTGAATATCACACACATTTCAAACACTCACACGGATGCTTCAGGTAATTTCCACACTAAATGGGTAATAGATACTGGTGCAACTGACCATATATCTCATGAGCCTTTATTTTTCTGTTCTCTTCGTAAAATTGAACCTATATCTGTCATGCTTCCTAATGCAACACATGTTATGTGCCATTTTTCTGGCACTGTTCGATTGCTACCTAACCTTACACTAACAGGTGTTTTGTTTGTTCCAGAATTCTATGTGAACTTAGTATCTGTTTCCAAGCTAATCCAGACCCTTAAGTGTCATCTAATTTTTCGTGATTCTTTGTGTCTTATTTCACAGAATCCCTCCCAGGAGATGATTGGTATAGCTAGACAGCAGCAAGGTCTCTATGTGATAATAAATGAGGATGGTTTTTCAAGGAACAAGACTTTACAATTTGATTCTGGTCTTCATCATAGCAATAATACATCCACTGTATTAGATACTTCCCTTAGTGAATCTGTTTTATGGCATAGAAGATTAGGCCATGTGTCAGACAACATTTTACAAACTATGTCCTATCATTTTCCTTTGATTTCTTGTTCCAAATATATACAACCTTGTGATTCTTGCCATTTTGCTAAGCAAAGGAAGTTATCCTTTCCTTCCAGCACCTCTGTCACTAGTCATACTTTTGAAATCTTGCATGCTGATATATGGGGACCTTTTCATATACCATCCATTCATGGTCACAAATATTTCTTGACATTGGTGGATGATTTTTCACGATTCACTTGGATAGTTTTGATGAAACATAAAGGTGAAACACGAAATCATATTCATCATTTTCATTCCTTTGTTGAAAACCAGTTTGGAACTTCAATTAAAGTGTTAAGGAGTGATAATGGAAAGGAATTTTTAATGGCTGATTTCTTTAATTCAAAAGGAATGATACATCAAACAAGTTGTGTGGAAACACCACAACAAAATGCTATTGTGGAACGAAAGCATCAGCATTTACTTAATGTAGCACGATCCTTAATGTTTCAGGCATCTATTCCCCTTAATTTCTGGTCATATGCTGTTAATCATGCTGTTCACCTTATTAATCGTGTCTGCACTCCACTGCTAAGCAATATCACTCCATATGAAAAATTATATGGCCAACTTCCCACCTTAGATCATTTAAGTGTGTTTGGATGCCTTTCTTATGTTTCTACAAACTCATCTCATCGCACAAAATTTTCTCCTCGTGCCAGCAAAGGTGTTTTTGTTGGATATAAGGATGGAACGAAAGGATATTTGGTATATGACTTGGTCTCCCATGCATTCCTGATTTCACGAAATGTGACATTTTATGAAAATAATTTCCCCTTTAAACATACTTCCCATCCTGATTCTCCTGTCATATCACCTGATTACAACATTTCTACTGATTTTTATGATCTGATTTTTCCTTTGTCCAATCCCTCAACCACTGCTCCTTCTACTCTCACCAACTCTCCCTCAACCAACACCCTTAGTCCTGCCCCGATTGAGTCTGCAGTTGTTTCTCCACCATCTCAAATCACTCAGTCTCCTCCTATCCAACCTCATCCACCTCTTCGTTGTTCTACCCGAATTTGTGGCCTTCCTAGCTACCTCATTGATTATCACCATGGACTTTCTGCTATCAGTCATACTAATCCTTCTCCAGGTACTCCTCTTTATCCCTTATCTGATTCAATTTCTTATGCATCTTGTTGTCCTCCTTATAAATTTTTTTGCTTGACTTCATCCACTCATATTGAACCACACACTTATTCACAAGCTGTTGTACACAAAGAATGGCAAGATGCAATGCAGGTTGAACTTACTGCCTTGGATCATAACAAGACGTGGTCCCTTGTTGAGCTACCTCCCAATAAACAACCCATTGGTTGTAAGTGGGTTTATAAAATCAAGTTTCATTCTGATGGCACCATTGAACGCTACAAGGCTAGGCTTGTGGCCAAAGGATTCACGCAGCAAGAGGGGGTTGATTACTTTGATACGTTCTCACCGGTTGCAAAGCTTAACTCGGTTAGAACTCTTCTTGCTATTGCTGCAGTGAAAGGTTGGCATCTTGCTCAACTTGATGTAAACAATGCTTTCCTCCATGGAGATCTTAATGAGGAGGTTTATATGGAAGTTCCTCATGGCTTACAAACTTCTCATTCTAGTCTTGTATGCAAGCTTCACAAGTCCTTATATGGTTTAAAGCAGGCAAGTCGACAATGGTATGCCAAACTTTCATCAGCCTTGGTGTTGTTGGGTTATACACAGACCAATTCTGATCATTCTATTTTTGTTCGACACACTTCTTCAAGCTTCACTATACTCTTGATTTATGTTGATGACATAGTTCTTTCGTGTGATTGTCTTGAGGAAATTAATCGAGTGAAGTCCTACCTTGATAGCAGATTCAAAATAAAGGACTTAGGAAACTTGAGATACTTTCTCGGCTTAGAGGTGGCACGATCCAAAGCAGGAATTGTTGTCAATCAACGGAAATACACCCTTGAACTTATATCTGATGCTGGGTTATTAGCTGCTAAATCAGTGTCTACTCCAATGGATTCATCATGCAAATTGTCTCGGTTACAAGGAACCATCCTTGCTGATGCAGCTCCATACAGGCGGTTGATTGGTCGTCTACTTTATTTGACCACAACACGTCCTGATATAATGTTTGCCGTTCAACAATTGTCTCAGTTTGTTTCCTGTCCCACTGATGCTCATATGGGAGCAGCTGTCCGGATTTTGAAATACTTGAAAGGGAATCCGACAACAGGATTATTCTTTTCAGCAAAAACTGATCTTCTTGTTAGTGGTTTCGCTGATGCCGATTGGGCATGTTGCCCAGACACACGAAAATCCATCTCAGGGTATTGTATTTTCATTGGTTCTTCTTTGGTAGCATGGAGAGCCAAGAAGCAAAGCACCATTTCCCGTTCTTCCTCCGAAGCTGAGTACCGAGCACTTGCGAGTCTCTCATGTGAATTACAATGGTTGCAATATCTCTTCACAGATTTATGCATTCCATGGGCCAAACCAGCTTCCGTTTTCTGTGACAACAGATCAGCAATTTATCTTGCTCATAATCCAACCTTTCATGAGCGTTCCAAGCATATCGAGATCGATTGCCATGTGACACGTGAGAAAATTGTTTCAGGATTACTTCGGTTACTTCCAGTTAGTTCTGCATCCCAGCTCGCTGACATATTCACTAAGCCTTTGGCTGGTCCTCGTTTCAATTTTATCATATCCAAGATTGGTCTCTTCAACCTCATGCGTCCATC
Organism: Gastrolobium villosum; assembly: GCA_032173675.1. NCBI lineage: Eukaryota > Viridiplantae > Streptophyta > Magnoliopsida > Fabales > Fabaceae > Gastrolobium > Gastrolobium villosum. The sequence continues at coordinate 9,454 of JAVKPL010009181.1, forward strand.
TTGTGGGGGGTGTTACAGAAGCATAATAGAAAGGAAAGGATGATGTTATGTAAGAGATTGCAGCTACAAATCAATATAGATAGTTTTCTGTTGGACTGTTTGTTATTCTGTTATTTTTCAGTTAGGTAGTTATTAGTTTGTTATATTTTGGCGCGCTTCTGTATCAGTTAGTTTGCTAGGTTGTTTTAAGTTGGTTAGTCTTTCCTTGTTGCATATTAGTGTATGTATTCATATATATAAAGGACCAATTGTATCATTTTATTTTCATCAATGAAAACATGAGCAAAGCTCCTTTCCCCATCTCTTTTCTCTCTCTCTTTCGCATTTCCAATAGTATCGATCAAGGGGGGTAAAAAGTGAAAACATTTTCTACATATGCACAGCAACAAACAAAATGAAGCAAAAAAATATGGATCAACCTTCACAATTAGTAAATAACGTAAAGAACAAATTGAACCTAGAAGCTTAAACTATTAAATTAACACATTCTCTCATACGAAAGTCCACTAGACTTGAATGGTGGATAATGTACCGGCCTTGTTTTAAGAAACTCCATAAAAATTAATTAATTATTAATTAAATGAGAAGCAATGAGGATCGAACATGTGATACCGAAACTCTAATACCATGTAAATAACAAATTCAATCCAAAAACTTAAGTTGTTAAAACAGGTAAAGGAATTGAAAGAGAAAACTAACATTTGGAAGAAATATCTGCAAGGTTAGAGACAAAATTCCACACATCAGAATTTATGAACGACTATATGGAGCTTGAAAGAGTGGATAAGCATAACCAGCTCAAGGCTCGTCCAGATCAGGGAGAACCTTAACTCTCACCTTTCCTTTCAACAGGCAAGAATATAATGTCTGCTCCAGACCATAGCAACAATCCCGTTTAAGAAATGTAAAATGTTGTGGACATATTCAGAAAATAACCATAGGACCATGTAAACTCAACATCATTTGTAAGATTAGAACCAAGGTTGTGGACATAGTCACATGAGGTGATCAAGTGGCTAATATAACACAAACCAAAAAAATAAAGATAATTCTAACAACTGAGCACGCTACAAAGAAACATAACTTAGAATAATCCCATCAAACGAACACCAACATATACAATCAATCTTAGCAACAAAAACTCTGATACAATTAGAACAAAATGGATTTAGAACTATTAAATTGGAGTAAGCGGGAAAACAGAGACAATGAGTGGGAACTAAGACAAGATGCATAGGTAAAAACTTATTGAAGGGAGACAGCAAATTCCAATACACATAGGTAAGAAAAAAAATTTAACCAGAGAAATATAATTAGTAGAGAAATGGTTGTAAACAAAAATAAGTGGAGAAATTTTAAAAATGTTGTTTGGTAGATCAAAATATTACCAGAAAAATTGATTTTAGTTTGCTAAGTCTATGTTTGGTTGAAGGTAAAATATAGGTGGGAAAATATTATTAAATTACCACAACAACCCTTGACTAAAATAAAATGGGAGAATATGATTTTAGTTTGTTCTAGTTTTTCCAAATATTGGGGTTAATCTGGTCTTCTTGCTTGAAATCCTTTTTGGATTTCCCCATCTATCAGCAAATACCACCTTGTAAGTGGTATTATTCAACAGTGTTCTTTCCATACAAAAAGTAAATACTAGGCAAATGAGTTCCCTGGCAAAAAAGTTTTAAAATATAATACCAAACACGGACATCCAAAAATACCACTTCTATTTACATAGCTATCCTTAACAAAATCTTCTACCAAACACACTCAGTAAATCCTTAAGCAACTTTCAATGAAAGTAAAACACAATGGTTGAGTGGGTGGATCGTGTCAGTGGGTAGATAATATCTTCGAGTAGACAGATACCAAGTATAAACACTATCATCAATATCATTCAAGTCATGTGATGAATTATTTAGGTGGTTCTTAGATAGTTTTACAATTTCCAAGTGGCCATGGGATTTTTCATATAAAATCTTATAGACAAGCTAATGAACAAAGTCAGCTTGCGTATTAAACCAACATTGAGTGTGTAAAGAAACAATTCAACCCAAAAGCTTAACCTGTTGGGTGAGGCCACATTAATGGTTTTATATATCTCAACACGCCGCTTCACACGAGCATGGTCATCTTTGTATATAAATTCCCTCATTCATGAGGAAGAAATCAATGGAGAAAAAAATATTTCTCTTCTGTATTGAATTCTGACATAGTATCAAGAGCATACTGATCCTAGGCAATTTTTTACTCTGCAACGCTTTTTTTTCACCACCCATATTTTTTTCCCACCCGACCCAAACCCAAACCCGACTCTTATTTTACTTCTCCCATTCCCAAATTGTTTTTGGGCGTTTGTTTTCTTCTGTTGCGGATGATAACCCGTTTTTCCTGCAGAGACACAAATCCATGGTCCCACCATTTTTTTTTTCAAAAAAGCAAACAAAAAAGATGGCACAAATTTCGATCTATCAGTAGGAATGAAGATTTGTTTTTCTACACCAGTAGATAATGTTTTCCCATTGTTTTTTTTCTAATTTTTTTCCTACTCGTACAGCCCGAACCTTATTTTCCTTTCTTTCCCAAATCGATTTTTCCCCAAATCTTTTCCTACCCATCAATATTTTTTCGAATCCCTAAATTTCTTCAACCACCACCATGGCGTCTGACTCTGAACCCGTTATCGCATCATCCTCTACCTTGCCCACAAAACATTGTTATCCAACAAGATCACTCCTCTCTTCCTTTCACTATGATTTTGGACGAATCGAACTACCCCATTTGGTCGCAACTCGTGGATATGCGAATTGGAGCTCGTAGTAAGTCTGGTTTCCTCACCGGTGCCACTCCTAAACCGAAATCTGATGATCCCACTCTTGATTCTTGGATCACCGACAACAAACGGGTCAAAAGTTGGTTGATTGACTCCATGTCTCCTAGCCTCATGCAAAGATTCATCCGCTTAGAGACCGCATGCGAAATTTGGGATGCAGCTTTAAAAACCTTCTACGACGGTTCAGATGAATCCTGCCTCTTCGACCTGAACCAACGTTCGTTCAACACAAAGAAGTTCAGCCGTCCTCTTGCGGTCTACTACAACGAACTCCAAGCGATTTTTCAAGAAATAGATCACCGGACGTCCTCCTCTGATTCGATGACTGAAGTTATCCACCACCACTCGGCTCTCTCACGGTTAAGGGTTCATATTTTTCTTGCTGGGTTAGACAACGAGTTCGACCAGGTACGTAGTGAAATTCTTCGAAAGGACCTGAAACCTGACCTCGATAACTCATATGCTTTTGTCAGGCGTGATTATCAGCAACGACATACTATGAATTCGCACAAACCTTCTTCTGATGCATCCGCTTTTCTCGCTCATCCACCCCGCCCTGGTTCCTCTACTCAACCTAGGCCCCGTCGGGATAATGCTCCTCCACACAAGCCCTCTACTTTTGTGTGTTCTCATTGTGGGGATTCTGGCCACTCAAAGCAATGCTGCTATGAGCTAATCGGGTATCCAGATTGGTGGGACTTTGCTAAACGTCCCCGGAGGAAAATTGCACCCAAAGCTAATATTACTCTCACTGATGCCGACTCTCCATCACCCCAGGCAAACGTGGTCCACAACAGCATCTTAGGTAAGCACCTCGCCCTTACTGCACATTCTATGAATACTATCTGGATTATTGACACTGGTGCCTCTGACCATATGGTTCGAGACCCCTCTTTGTTATCTAATTTTCAATCATGCTCAAAACCATTTATATCTACTGCCAATGGAGGTACTTCTATTATTTCTGGTCAAGGTTCTGTTTCCTTAACCCCTGAATTGACTCTATCATCTGTCTTATGTGTCCCTTCTCTGGAATATAATCTTCTGTCCGTGAGTCGTTTAACTTCTGATACCACCTGTTGTGTTACGTTTTTTCCATCATACTGTATTTTTCAGGACCTCCTCCAGTAGAAGACACATGGTTATGGAATTAAAATTGGTGATCTGTACTATTTGGAACTCGACTGCAACATTTTTCCTACTTCTCGGACCTGCTTAACTCTTCCTGCTTCCAAGGCCTCTTCTCAAATCTGGCTATGGCACCGTAGATTAGGACACCCTTCATTTAGTTACCTGTTTAAGTTATTTCCCCATTTGTTTTCTTCAAATAAAATTTCTCAATTTCAATGTGCTACATGTGAATTGGCTAAAAGTCATAAAGTTCCATATTTTCCAAGTTTAAATAAAAGTTCCATTCTTTTTGAAGTGGTTCACTCAGATGTTTGGGGACCTGCAAAAATTCCTTCTCTCTCAATTTTTTTTATTATATTACATTTATTGATGAATGCACACATATGACATGGATTGCTCTTTTATCTCATAAAAATGGTTCTTTTTCTGCGTTCAAAAATTTTTGATACCCAATTTCAGACCTCTGTTCGAACTCTTCAAACAGATAACGGAACTGAATACCTCAACTCCTATTTCACTGAATACCTCACAAATCATGGCATAAAACACCAAACATCCTGCCCATACACACCCCAACAAAATGGCCTTGTTGAGCGAAAAAATAGACATCTCCTAGAGGTTGTTTGGGCTTCTTTATTTGGGATGAATGTCCCTAAACATTATTGGGGTGAAGCAGTAGTCTCTGCCACTTACTTAATTAACCGTACCCCCTCACGTGCCCTCAATTTCCTCACCCCACAACAAAAACTCCACTCATATTTTTCAATTTCCCACTGCCCCAACCTTGAACCTCGTGTGTTTGGTTGTGTAGCCTATGTTCATGTTCCTAAGGTCCTTCGAAATAAACTAGATCCATGTGTCAAAAAATGTATCTTTGTATGTTATTCCGAAGTTCAAAAAGGCTATAGATGCTATGATCCTTACCTTAAAAAAATGCATGGTACTTTGGATGTCTCTTTCAGGGAATCAGAACCATTCTACTCAGGGGGAGCCTTAGCCACTTCTCCTCAGGGGGAGATTGATTATGGACGAGAAGCTTCTTTTGAAATTTCAACAACCCTACAAAACCATGCCTTTGCCCTCGGATTCCCTCTCCAGGAAGCAGCAAATGATCATCAGACTCATACCTCTGCCCTCGGGTTCTCTCTCCAAGAAACAGAAAATGATTCTCAAAATGACATACAAGATCATCCAATTTTAACTCCCATAACTGAACCATCTTCTCAAGATTTCCCGAACTCTACAAACCGCATGGAAAATGAGGTAATATCTGATCCTAACTCCTCTATAATTGATCCCTCTATTCCCACTCAACATATCCTCATGGTAAGAAGATCAGAAAGAGTTACAAAGGGAATTCCAAAAAAATTATATGAACCTAACCTATATACCTCTGTTAAGTACCCAATTGGAAATTATGTGTCAACAAAAAGGTTATCTAAATCATATGCAGTAGCCACTGATCAATTATCCAATATTGGTATTCCTACAAATGTGCAGGATACAGTAGCTGACCCCAAATGGAAAGAGGCTATGGAAGTGGAAATGGAAGCTCTAAAAAGGAACTCTACATGGGATATAGTTCCTCTGCCTAGTGGAAAACAAAGTGTAGGATGCAAATGGGTATTCACTCTAAAACTCAGACCGGATGGGAGCTTGGATCGGTACAAAGCAAGGTTGGTAGCAAAGGGGTACACACAGAAGTTTGGTATTGATTATCAAGAAACATTTGCACCCATAGCCAAACTGAATACTATCTGAATCTTGATATCCATAGCAGCCTAAAAGAATTGGCCATTAAAGCAATTTGACGTGAAGAATGCCTTCCTAAATGGAGATTTGGAAGAAGAAGTTTATATGGACATTCCCCCGGGTGTGGATCTCGGTTCCTCAGAAAAAAATGCAGTATGTAAGTTGAAGAAAGCCTTGTATGGACTAAAACAGTCCCCAAGGGCCTGGTTTGGCCGATTCTCTGTTGCTATGAAGAAGTTTGGATACAAACAGAGTAACTCTGATCACACTCTGTTTGTCAAGCAGAAAAACAACAAGGTAACAGTGCTTATAGTGTATGTTGATGATATGATATTGACTGGTGATGACACAGATGAAATGCAAGCATTAGAAGCTCAGCTAGCAACTGAATTTGAAATGAAGAATTTGGATCAACTCAAGTATTTTCTAGGAATTGAAGTAGCTAGATTTGATCAAGGTATATGCTTATCTCAAAAAAATATGTACTTGATTTGTTGAATGAAACTGGAATGCTACCCTGTAAACCAGTAGACACTCCAATAGAGATGAATCATACCCTTGCAGTTTATCCTAACCAATTACAGGCTGATATTGGGAAGTATCAAAAACTTGTTGGAAAATTAATTTATCTAGCACACACTAGACCTGACATCTCATATGCAGTGAGTGTTGTGAGTAGATTTATGCATTCTCCAAGTGATGAGCATATGAACGCAGTGTATAGGATACTTAGATATATGAAGGGAGCTCCTGGGAAATGACTACTATTTACAAGAAATCAAAACTTATCAATCAAGGGATATACCGATTCTGATTGGGCCGGAGACAAAACTACAAGGCAGTCAACCTCTGGATATTTACTTTTGTGGGAGACAACCTAGTTACTTGGAGAAGTAAAAAATAGAATGTAGTGGCAAGGTCTAGTGCTGAGGCAGAATTCAGAGGAATATCTCATGGAATTTGTGAACTACTATGGATAAGAAATGTTCTTCAAGATATTGGAATTCACTGCGATGAGCCAATGAAACTTTTTTGTGATAACAAGGCAGCCATCGAAATAGCTCATAATCCTGTGCAACATGATGGGACCAAACATGTGGAAGTAGATAGACATTTTATTAAAGAGAAGTTGGATCAACAGATAATACAACTCCCTTTTGTTAAATCCAAAGATCAGCTCGCGGATGTGTTAAGCAAAGTTGTTTCTGGAAAAGTCTTTAAGGAGATAATTAGCAAGTTGGGCATAGTTGATATTCATGAACTAACTTGAAGGGGAGTGTTGAAAGGAAGCTTCTGATGTTTGAATTACTGTTAGTTCTGATAAAACAGAATTAGTTCAAGTTTAAATGATTGTTTTGTTTGTTATGTATATAATATTGTTTGGCTGGTTCATATCTTACGGTAGAATATTCTGTAAATTTGTTAGGAAGTTTGTTGGTCATCTTTGTATATAAATTCCCTCATTCATGAGGAAGAAATCAATGGAGAAAAAAATATTTCTCTTCTGTATTGAATTCTGTTTGTATATAAATTCCTTCATTCATGAGAAAGAAATCAATGGAGAAAAACATATTTCTCTTCTGTATTGAATTCTGACAATTATCTTTTTTATTGCTTTATTCAATAAAATCCTCTCATTTTCTTCATGAAAGGCCAAACTTATTAGGGATTTCGGAAGAACCGAAAACTTTTTACAAAATCCAAAACCTTAATATGATAGATTTATGAGTTTTTTTGTATTTATATTATTCTCATTTGATTCATTTTTAATTGACGTGGAACTTTATCATTATCCACAATTGAATAATTTCAAAGACAAAACTTGTTAAGGACGTGTCATGCCTTCTTTCATCTTCAATGAGAATGGAAATTTCCAAATTTATAGAGTCATTATGGGTTGGGAAGCTTCCCCGAGAAAGTATGGGCTCACCTAAGTAGTTGGGTCATTACTATTTGTTGAAGGGTGGTTGTTAATTCAAAAAATGAGATGGCAGGGAGGGTCAATAGGGTATAGTAAAAAGGTTTTATAAGAGTTAGGTCATAGGAAAAATGATTGTGTAATGTTATAGAGATTCATTTTGTATGCTTTAATTTTTTTTTATTTTTTGTTTCAAAAAGTGCAGACCTGCAAAATATTATATTATGTGTATAGAAAACTTTTTTATCTCACGCAAAACTCACGGTACAATGGCACTACTGTGTTGCTGAGTATCTAACCACTAAAATATCAGAGGGTTGTCATGTCAGGTATGCATCATCCTCTGTACTCCACTCTTGAAAAGTGTTCCAAGAATATAAAATCATATTTACTAATTTTAAAATAATGTTTTTTGAGATTTAAAATAAAAATACATGATATTTTTAAAATTTTAATTTTCTCTTATATCATTAATTTTATTAAAATACTTTATATTATTTTTCTAAATTCTAAAATTAGGTTATATTGAAATTACAAGATAACTTTATTTCATTATTTAGAAAAGAAAAGAAAAACTTATAACGCACACTACTAGTGGCTCAAGTTCAATACTGGATTCAACAGGAGATACTTTGCTCCTTTTGACCCTTGCATTACACTCCAAGGTTAGCTGCCATACTTTTTCATAATTTCCATGAAAAATAGTGATTTCGTATTTTGTCTTCTTAAAAAAAGTAAATTTCCACATCCCAATTTGAAGAAACATGGAAAAAAAAATACTGATGCACACTGGTCCATAGCAAGACCACGTATGTCTGACTTCCAAGGATGTTAAAAATAGAAATATAAGTTTTTTTGTATTATCTTTTATTTTAATAATAGAAGCATCGAAAAATAAAAAAAATAAAAAATAATTAATGTCCTCTTAAGTTTATAAAATAACAAATAATTTGAAATGAATTAAAATCTTTAAAGTGATAATATTTTGAAACAAGAAAGTAGTTCTAAGTAGATATATACTCCCTTTATTTTAAAATAAGTATAACTTTACAAAATTAGTTTATTTAAAACAGTAATTTAACTAAATTGAGTTACATTTTCACAAAATAAATATATTTAATGAATGAGATTAATGTTTCTCTTATAATAGAAGATAAAATTATCTTCTATGATCTCAAAATGATATAATTTTGAAATTTAGGATTAAAAATAAAATATATTCTAATAAAATTCATGATATAAGATAAAAGTAAAATTTTTAAAATATCATTTATTTTTAATCCAAAACCCCAAATGATACTCTTTTGGTTGCACCAAAATTCAATGCATCTCACCAATGGAAGCATTGCACATCATAGGAAAACTTATCAAATTGAATCTTGTTATTATTCCTATTATTACTTCATCATTATGAACTTACCGGAGAGAATAATATTTTCCATTATTACGGCTCAAATGGTTATAGTTAGAAAATTTCAATATTACTGAGATTTTTCCCACCTATGTTTGTTTTATGCCAACCTTTCCAAAGAAGCATCATGCCTAGGGGTGAAATTGGGCCGAGTCGGCCTATAGGGGCATACGTCAGGCCAGACCTGACTTAGTATATTTTGTAAAATAGGCCGAGCTTGAGCCTTTAGAAAAGCTTATTTAATAAAAAAAAATCGTAGACCTACTTTCACAAGGCCTGACCTATAAGCCTACAGGCTGGCCTATATTGTACTATTTATTTTAAATAAAATAAAATAGAATAAGTATGCCTTGAAGAAAAAAATAAAAGATATAAATTTAAATAATTACAATTATTTATAACTTAATTATATTCGATCATATTTTAATAGAAATCTGACTTTATTTCTTATGTAGGAGGAACTAAGATATCAGCATGTTAGATTGTGTATATGAATATATTAAAAGGTTTTCAGAAGAGGTTACCCTTACTACAAGCATCATAGGTGTTTGTAGGATTCATGTAGGTATTTTAATTTACATAGTATGGATTTATTTGTTCGATTTGATAAAATATATGTTATTTAGTTTGACCAATTTGTTTTTGAAAGTGACTTAAATGCAGATTATATAAGTTTTGTTGTGATTCATGATTCCATTTGGACGTTGAAATTATATTTTTGGTTTAGCAACAGAATTTGAGTATTTTTTAAAGTTGATTCATGATTCTGCTTGGAAGGTAAAAATTAAAAGGCTAATGGGTTAGGCGATGCCATTTATTTTTTTTATAAAAAGGACAAGCCAGACTAACAATTAGACTTTTACCAGGGTTGGGCCAGGCTAAATTAAAAATTTTTGACAAGATAGACTTTTATATATGGGCTTTTCGGGGTAAGAGAGTTGGATAAGGATAGGAAAGGATATTGGCATGATATTGTTATGCACTAGATTAACCACATGATAGGATAATATTATCCTATTATGTGTTTGAGTTGAACCAGATATTTATATGATATAAGTAGATTAAAATACATTTTTTAACAACATATCATATAATTTTGTAAAAATTGATTTTAAATTTATTTACTTAATTCTAAAATTTGCAACTTTAAATAATATTTTTTGCAATAAAATCACCTATTTTCATACCTAATTTGTGTTTCACAGGATGAAGTATATCCATCTATTTCTATGAAGATCGCTTGGAGTTTTATATCATATTAGAAAATTAAGAAGTGGTTGTCGTGTTTTATCAAGATAGAATGAAGACTTTATATTAGATGAAGCTGAAGCAATGTACAAATTTGTAGTTTTAAGTAGTTAGAATGTAATATATGTATCAAAATGATGTAAAATATCTAGGACGTAGATTTTAAGGTAAAGTATTTAGAATGAAAAAACTATATACTGACTAAAATCCATGTACAAAGTAATGAAGAATGTTTGCTTTACCTGTTGATGTATAAAATTTATGTTTCTCTATTTTATTGTAATTATAGGTAAAAATATTGTTCAAGAAATAACATGATATTCTCTATAGTAGTTAGTTATAGAGGATGTTATAGTTGGACTTAGTTTAAGGGTGATCATACATACCTTTTCTTTGGGATACTTTGGAAGTAAATTATTAAAAAAAATAATTATGAGTATATATCCATACTTTTCTGTTTATTGCAAGATTTATGTTACGTACATATATTACCACAATCTCAACTGTTATTGCAAGATTTTGTGAATATAAAAAAATAAAATATTATGATATATATATATAGATAATATTTAAACTAAAATTAATTTTATTTTAAAATTATTCATAGATTTGGAATATTCAAATAAATAAATATATCAATATTCTAATTTCTTTAATGAAAGGAGGTTTATTATAATCAAATATAATATTTGCATATTTTAATATATTTCCTAATATATTAAATAAAAAATATTGACCGATATTATAATTTTATATCTGACATAATTTTCTTCATATTTTGAATTTAAATAATTTTTTTCATGTATATTAATTGGCATATACCACTTATTAATCACTTACAAATTATGATACTTTATGTAATTTGAGATATATTTTTTTTAAATATCTTTAAAAATTTGAATTTGAATATTTTTATTAATTGAAAAGAAATAAAGAATATCTGGGAAAGGATATTGTAACAACCAATTACTGTTATTACCAATCAATTTCACCGTTAGATCGATTATGTTAATCCAACGACTACATTTATTTTCATCTTTGTATGGTTACGATTTCCTATATTAAATGTGAAAGCATTAAATATAGGAAATTATAACCATACAAAAGTGAAAATAAATATAAAGTATTAAATATAGGGGAATTATAACCATATAAAAATGGAAATAAATATAGCTGTTGGATCAATATAATCGATCTAACGGTGAAATTGATTGGTAGTAACACTAATTAGTTGTTACAATATCATTCCCCTATTTTTAATAATGGTAAATTTACTTTTACCGAAAACGTCATATACTAGAGGGAAAATACAAGCATTCTATTTGAGAATTTTACAGAAAACTTATTATTTCATTGTTTTATAAATGAATTATATTTTAATACTGAATTTATATAATATTTGAAGATTTAATTTTAAATTAGGGGTATTTTTTACATTTCATTTATATTTTTATATTTTTATATTTTTTTCTCAAAGATATTTTAGAATTTTATGTAATAAGGTCATTTTCAGAATTCAGGGATTAAATGATAGAAGTTGTAACCACAAAAGATTTAAGTGATAAGCTGATATCACATGAAATTAAGTGATATATACTAAAATCACAAAGGTTGAAAGTGAGTTTTCCCAAAAATAAATAAGATAGCATAAAAATATCAATTTTATATTTGATTTTTAAATTGTAATATAAAGGAAAACAAAAAGATAAAGCACAAGACAAAAAACTAAAAAATTTGTTACTATTAAAATTTGGGTTTTATAATTCTGATGTTGAAATGAGAATTGAAATTTCATGTTATAGAGATAAAAATCACGTGGGATCCATGTGTTAGAAAAAATTATATGTGGGACCAATATCTGCACGAAAATCGAAGGGTGTGTACGAAAAATTTAATTCTCATGTTGAATGAGAATTATAAAACCCTTAAAAATTAGAGGCTAACTTCTTATTTTACAAGTTGAAAAAATGTTTATCCTTTTAAATGACACAATTTATATCCTTTCACTCTCATAAAGAGGTGGGACCCGCACTTTTTTTGTCAACTCTCTCCTCTTTTATCTATTTCTTTCTTTCTCTTAAAATGACATAACTTTAGATCCTTTAAAATAACACAACAACACCAACAACAACACCATTCAAAATTTAAAAAACATCTAAATCTTTCTTTCTGTGGTCTTTGTTCTTCGCAGCCCTCCTTCAAAATTTCTTATCCTAGTCTTTAATTTGTTCACCACACAACAACACCAACAAGAAAAAAAACAAAAACAAAAACTCCGTGTGTGCGGTGCATCAACCATCAAACAATAAACAAAACAACAAAATAAATTGTACTGCAACTTAATTAGTTGTAATGTGATTATATATATATATATATATATATATATATATATATATATATATATATTCAAAATTTAATATTTTTCTCTATTAATTCATGTTTGAAATTTTCTCTTAAATAATTATATTTTGGGGTCATTTTTTCTACGGTCAATATAGATAACTTATCTACATTGAGCCCAAAACTACATCTTTTTGAGCGAAAATCAAGGTATTTTTGTAATTATAATTTATTTTAATGTTATAATAATCTTTTTCATTATAATTTTTTAATTTTTCAATCCAAAATATTATGATGTCGTTTTGGAGCGGATGTAAATAACTTATCTATCCTGTGAAAACATTAAAGCCTTATATATTTTATAACTTTTTCAAATATATTTTATTTTATTTTATTTTTTAAAAATATTTAGTCAATACATGGACAACAACATGTAACCAGAAGACAACAATTGAAGTCCGAAAACTCCGGCTATTGTGGTTTTTAAAAATTGGTTTTTAGTTTTCACAATAAAAAAATTAAAAAATTCGTTTGCTAAGACCTATTTTATACTGTTTTGTAAAAATTATTTTGAAAACTATAACTGTTTTATTATTTTTAGAATCAAATTTAGAGAACATGTCTGACTTATTTTTTGTTTTCTGTTTTAGTTTTTAACTTTAAAAAAAATATAGAAAATAATAATTTTAATAACTATTTTATAAAACAGTTTTAAGAAAGAAAAAAAAATGTGAAGAAAACTCTCCAATTCCCACACGGCAAAGCATTCCACTCGTGTCCACAACAAGTTTGGGGACAAAACAAAATTGAACCAAAATAAAGACGGTTACGAGAAGAATGACCGCTTACTCCATGTCATTTTCTTTTTCTCTTTTTTATTTACAGGTGACTCCAAAAATATTTCGTCTTCCTGTGTTAAGAACTTAGCGCATTCACTTACATCATAGCACATAATAATAATATTATTATTATTATTATTATTTTATCTGAAATGTGTCTTCAGAAACCCATAAATTCACTTAATTAATTAAAAAGTCGTAATTTAAATAGGTATACCATTACGTACACAAGGACTAAAAAGTCTGTCTCAAAAACAAGTTAACAACGCTATATATATATATATAATCACAATAACAAAAGAATTGAACATTGAGCAGTATTATCAACCCTCTCTCAACACACAACACAAGCTAGCATGCGAATGGCCTCTTCAATCTTATTCACTCTTCTTCTTTTCATTTTGGCTTTTCCATATTCATCTTCATTCTCCCTTTCTGTTGAGAAACTCGATGAAGATGTTATAGTTTCCCCCAATGGCAAATTCACTGCAGGTTTTTATCCCGTAGGGGAAAATGCTTACTGTTTCTCAATATGGTTCACCCAAACTTATCATAAACATGACCAAAATGCCACCATAGTTTGGATGGCAAACCGTGACCAACCAGTGAATGGAAAACGCTCAAAACTTTCACTTCTTAAGAATGGTAACCTCATCTTAACAGATGCAGGACAGTTCATAGTTTGGACCACAAACACTGACTCATCAAACCCACTTGAGTTTCTTTTATACGACACAGGAAACCTTGTACTTCAAGAACAAAACAATGGTTTCATTCTGTGGCAAAGTTTTGATTACCCAACAGATACACTTCTTCCTGATCAACATCTCACAAGGTACATGAAGCTTGTTTCCTCAAGAAGTGAGAGCAATTATTCCTCAGGCTTCTACAAACTCTTCTTTGACAATGACAATGTTCTTCGTCTTCTTTATGATGGTCCTCAAGTTTCAAGTGTTTATTGGCCAGATCCTTGGCTTGTAAGCTGGGAAGCTGGTAGATCCACTTACAATAGTAGCAGAGTTGCAACACTTGATCTTTTGGGGAAGTTCCATTCTTCTGATGGTTTCATTCTCAATACATCTGATTATGGGACAGTGCTTCAACGAAGACTAACCCTTGATCATGATGGTAATGTTCGTGTATATAGCTTGAAACATGGTCAAGATTATTGGTTAGTGTCAGGGCAAGTCAAGCAACAACCTTGTAAGATTCATGGGATTTGTGGACCCAATAGTACTTGTAGTAATGATCCAAGTACTGGTAGAAAGTGTTCATGTCTTCCAGGATATAGCAGGGTTAACAATCAAGATTGGTCTCAAGGGTGCAAACCAAACTTTCAACTTACTTGCAACAACAACGAGTCTCGCTTCCAATTCATACCCCATGTTGAGTTTTATGGATTTGACCTTTGGTACTATGAGAATTACACCTTTAAACAATGTAAGCATTTGTGCTTGCGGATGTGTGAATGCATTGCCTTCCAATTTACACGCTTTGAGAGCCAGAGTTTCTTTAAATGTTACACGAAGATACAGTTGCTAAATGGGTATCATTCACCCAGTTTCCCAGGATCATTCTACTTGCGCTTGCCGAAAAGAAGTAATTTTTCCTATGAGAAGAACCCCATCAAAGATAATAGCTTGGTTTGTTCAGGAAATGGAACAGAACTTGAAAGGCCATACCTGAATGACAAAGAAAATGGATCAGTGAAGTTCATGCTTTGGTTTGCAAGTGGCTTGGGAGGAATTGAGGTAGTGTGCATATTTCTGGTTTGGTGTTTCTTGATTAGAAATGGGAAACACTTGGGTGCAGACACACAAGGCTATGTTCTTGCAGCAGCAACAGGATTTAGGAGATTCAGTTTCTCTGAACTGAAACAAGCCACAAAAGGTTTCAGTCAAGAGATTGGAAGGGGAGGTGGTGGAATTGTCTATAAGGGTGTGTTATCAGATAATAGAGTTGCAGCAATAAAGCAACTATATGAGGCAAACCAAGGAGAAAGTGAGTTCCTTGCTGAAGTTAGCATCATTGGAAGGCTTAACCACATGAATTTAATTGGCATGTGGGGTTATTGTGCAGAGGGAAAGCATAGGTTGTTGGTGTATGAGTACATGGAAAATGGTTCTTTAGCTGAAAATATCTCATCAAATTCACTTGATTGGGGTAAGAGATATAGCATTGCTTTGGGTACAGCAAGAGGACTGGCTTACCTACATGAAGAATGTTTGGAGTGGATTTTGCATTGTGATATAAAGCCTCAAAATATACTTCTTGATTCTGATTTTCAACCCAAGGTTGCTGATTTTGGCTTGTCTAAGCTTCTCCATCGGAATGATCTCAACAATTCAAGCTTCTCAAGGATAAGAGGAACAAGAGGTTACATGGCACCAGAATGGGTTTTCAACTTGCCAATCACTTCCAAAGTGGATGTTTATAGCTATGGAATTGTTGTCTTGGAGATGATAACTGGAAAGAGTCCAATGGCAAGTATCCAAATTGCAGAGGGAGCAGAGTCTCATCATGAGAGGTTGGTAACATGGGTGAGGGAAAAAAGGAGGAAAGGATCTGAAGTGGAATCTTGGGTGGAAAAAATCATTGACACTGCATTGGGATCAAACTATGACATAAATAAAATGGAAATTTTGGCTACATTGGCTTTAGAATGTGTGGAGGAAGAGAGAGACGCGAGACCCAGCATGAGTCAAATTGTTGAGAGGCTCCAAAGCTATGAACATGATTCTTGATTGTTGTACAAAGAATAGCCATCTCATGGTGGCCTGGTCATTTCCCCCATATTACTATTTTCTGTTCAGGAAGCAAGTAGTGTTTTTTTTTTTTTTTTTTTTTACTTTTATTCGAATGTGAGACAAGTTTGATTTTTTCTTTTAAAAGAAGTCAGTGTGAGGAATAAATGTAGGAATTTGAATATACAAATAACATTATCTTTAAATTAAATCTCCCGTGTAGAGTTTTGTTTACCTGATGCCTATGAGGCTATGACCCCAAATCCTTGTTCTGGCATTGCCATCGAAGTGAATCAGCATCTTGTACTGGAGCCCTTAGACCATCAATTAGTCATAATAATATTACGATCCTATTCCAAGACATGGGACTTGGAGTCTCACATTGGCTATATGGATGACTAATGTGGAGTTTGTATGAATTTTGGACTCTCCTACCTCTTGAGCTAGCTTTTGAGGTAAGGTTCTCCCCAAGGTTAGTATCAATTGGTAGCAGAGCCTTCCACTATGTCTCCCAGCTGCAATCGAATGGCAAGAGTGGTGATGCTGGCGTTGCAGTATTCGCCCAGTGTTAGTAAAAGACTAGCACAAAACTAGCCCGCGTGGGCGGGGGACTACAAAGCATGGTGGAATGTTACGATCCTACTCTAAGGTATGGGACTTGGAGTCCCACATTGATTATATGAGTGACTAATGTGAGATTTATATAGACTTTGAGCTCTCCTATCTCTTAAGCTAGCTTTTGAGATGAAGATCTCCCAAGATTCGTATGAAATGTGTTTAGTTTAAGAAAAGCTTTATATATATCATCAGCAAGTTGGCATAAGAATAAATAACCAAAACTACTTGCCATTAAATCCATGAAGATGGGATAAGGACAATCCTTAAATATAACCTTCACTTGTATATTTGCAAAATAAGTGGCTTCTTACAACTATAGGAGGTCAATAGATATTTTGGGATTTTTTGTAACCTTTTTCTTTAGTGGATCTTAAGCTTTGCTCAATCTAGGGAAGGTAGAAAGGATGAATCCTAGAACGAACCAACTCCATTGAAACTAGCGATATTTATCTTATTAGATTCAGCTCAAATATCACTCAAGTAATTTATATTAATTCAAGAACAACACTTAGTTCCCTACGCGCCTACGCCCAATATGAAAAGGTCTAAATGATGAATATTTCTTGAAAATAAGGAGGTTAGCTTAGTCCTTTTATTTGTACAGTATAAGCAGCAAGTCAAGTCAAATGCAAACTAACACTTAAGATAACAGACTGTATGACTAGCTAGTACAACAAATTACCTCAAAAGCTTTACTTGACTAATAGTCAATTTCCTACTTGGGTAAGGAACTTTCCAGTCAACACCGAGGTAGTGAAACTTCAGAAAACAATGACCAAAATATACTTTCAGTATCAGCTCACAAAATCTAAAGAAATGAATGAACTAATATGATAAGAACTTTGAGGTACATCACCCCAAAAGCTAGCTCAAAAGGTGGGAGTGATCAAGACTTTATAAACCTCACATTAATTGTCCGGCTTTTTGACCCTTATAACCCTTTATTAATAATTAATTACCAATTTGACCTTGATTATAAACTATTTCAAAAATTTAACCTCCTCCTAAAACATAACACCAATCTGCCCCTGTTTGACAGTTGACCACGAAGCCTACCCGGGTACACCCCTCCCTACCCGGGTATTTTTTGAAATTCTTGACCTACCCGAGTAGGGAGGGGTGTACCCGGGTGGTGTTCTTCGAATCTGGGAATTTGCTTGCATTATTTACCCGGGTAGGGAGGGGTGTACCCGGGTAAATGTCGACCAGAAACCCCAATATCAATAGGTTTCGGCCATTGTTGCGAGATTTAGGTTTTTTGCCCCCCAAATCTCTGTCCCTTGAGCTCTCTAGTCCGAAACACATCACATACATTTCATCTCATCATTTCAGAAAGCTTAATCTTTGTAGGACATTGAGATTACACTCCACACTCCCATTTTGTGCTCAAAAATCCGAACCAACCTCCAAACCCAAAACCTAGACCTAATTTTCGTGTGAAAGATGAGTTCAAGTCCAAACATGGTTCCTATAGTTATTTACTACAATGGAAGACATTTTGAAGGTCCGAACGGTGTCCGATTTGAAGGAAAAACAAAAACGATGAAAATCAAACTAGGCACTTCATGCAATGAATTGAAGGAGAGAATGTGGGACTCCAAATCTCATTCCTTGCAAATGGGTCCTAACATTCCATCACACTCTGCAACCCCCGCGCCCATCCGGACTGACTTTGCGCTAGGCTTTTCTAGCCCCGGGCGAACACTATAATGCCGACATCACCACCCGCCCAGCTTGATTGCAACCGGGAGACATAGTAGAAAGCTCTGATACCATTTGATAAGAACCTTGAGTGGCACAAAGGGTGAGAATGCCCAAAACCTTATAAATATCACATTAATTACCTATACAACCAATGTGAGACTCCAAGAGTCCATAGCTTGCAAATGAGTCCTGAGATAATTCTTGTGAGGGCAAAGTTTTCAGTATTGAAGATTTCACTTACTCAAATAACAAATTGTACCACCACCAAGTGTTTTCAATAAAAATTTATCTACTGCACAAAGTGAACACTATACTGATGAAATTTATAATATACCAGCTGTACAAGTTTAGAAACAGAACCTACTATTAGACTTCAATCACCAAACGAAATTTTTTATTCGAGTACAGATATTATACTCGAGTAAAAAATACCCTTTACTTTTTACTCGAGTAGGGTATGAGAAATGTAACAGAATTGAAGGCTGTTAAATTTCAAAAGCAACCAATAAAAGGGAGGGAAGAAACACTAGTATGAATTCAAATGCATCAACAAAGAAAAATATGCAGCAGTAGGACAGAAAAATTAAATCGAAAGGCACAATTTAAGCTGTATACTATCCTGTTACTCCAGGAACCAAAATGGTCTACTCGAGGAAATAAAATGAAATATGGCAGATTGCAAACCCAAATACCCAAGCTGCAGATTTATTTCCTAATAAATACAATAATACCTACTGACCAATGTAGAAACTTAAGGCAACAATTAAGATGCTAATGCAAGACAACAATTTTTGCCAATGCACCTTAATACCAGCTAAACAGAAATATGGCAGAATTGATAAATAGTCAAGCTATTTGATCAGTTCAAGGACAAACAGATATAGATGATGTGCAGCAACTGATACACTAATTACTAAGCACAATAAAGTTGGATTAATACAAGTTCCAACTTAAGTTCAGTAGTGACATCACTATCAGAAATGGAGTTTTCACCAGTGATCTCTTTAATCCAATTCAAGATACTGATTTACAGAATTTATGAACCAAGGTAACAGCAGATTATTTCCTAGGAAGATCAACCACCAATATGCAAATATGTATAGTCTATAGAAATTCGACCAGTAGTAACAGTGAAGGATCAACAATTATTGTTAACAACTTAGTTACTTAATCAAGGACATGATATAATCACTTGGACAGAATCAATACTGAACTTAACAAATCAAGTGTAAAACTAGCACTTGAGCAGAAAAAACAGTAACCAAAATTATTTGAAAATACATTAAGGCCAGTACAGCACAAATCGACCAGATATGACAGCAATGCAAGAGAAAAATAAGGCTGTGTGCTAGATCACAATCTGTCCAGAATATACTAGAGTTTTCAATAAAAGGTATCCAAATGTTATTTTTGATCAGATTTGATAGTCAATACTCCAGTATTACAAAATTTCAATACTAGGATAGAATTATTATAGGAATTCTCAATCTACACAATGAAATTCAAGAGGAGAGCAACAAACCAAAAATTATCCTTTAATGCAATGGAATAGCTACATCCAGACTGAGTAAATGTAACATGATATTTTTTTGATCAAGAAGTGTTATACAAAGTTGTAATTAAATATTGAAAACTCTATCTGATTATATACATCCAGGAAATACAATTGTGTGGAAAAGAAATTCAAACTCACAGAGCGTGATCAGTGAATTAACACATGGCCTGTTCAGTTCTTTTTTATTTTTATTTTTTTGAGTAAATATATTCTTTGGTCCTCGGCAAATTTTACGATGCCCGCTTTAGTCCTAGCAAATAAAAATGCTATTCATGATCCCTAAGAAATTCAAAATGGACCAATTTAGTTAAAATCGTGGTCCTCACAAAATTCAAAAAAGATCCACATTAGTCCCTAAAATGGGTCCATCTTGAATTTCCTAGGATCACGAATAACCTTTTTATTTGCCAGGACTAAAGGAGGTATAGAAAAATTTGCCGAAAGAAAAGGGTATTTACTCTTATTTTTTTCATAATACTTCATATTAACAATAAAACTAAACAGCCAGTTGCGACAATGTGGAAGAATTCGAATCACAATACATCCAACAGTATACTTTTTTCTTTTTGTAATTCTTATTTTTGTCCTCATCCTATAAGTATATCAGAAAGCAGTATGGCAAAGTAAATAAAGACCTCTCTTTTGAGTCTTTTCAACACAGGTGACAATTTCCTTCAGGGGGGGAATGGAAATATTGCTCCATCTGTGAACTCGTTGC
Organism: Gastrolobium villosum; assembly: GCA_032173675.1. Taxonomy (NCBI): domain Eukaryota; kingdom Viridiplantae; phylum Streptophyta; class Magnoliopsida; order Fabales; family Fabaceae; genus Gastrolobium; species Gastrolobium villosum. The sequence continues at coordinate 30,262 of JAVKPL010009181.1, forward strand.
ACAAAAGTGAAAAGAAAAACAAGGAGGGGAAGAGTAGAATAGCCTTGCCTTAGTCCCAATGGGGAATAAGAGAGATGCATCGGTTGATCTCCATCCAAGAGTGAGAAAATATTGCCAAGTGATGAATGTCACTTTACTTCCAGAATCAGGTTGCATCACTGCTTGGATTATCTCCAAGCAGATCATCATTATATGAAACAGGTATCCTTAACCTATCATTAACTGAAATAGGTTTTTGTTCAGAAGTAGCTGGTTCATGTTGATTTTGCATTTGGGATGGAACAAAAGCACTATCCCACTATGTTGCATACACACCCACACGCGATAAAAAGAAAATTGGCTTAAAATTTTCGTATAGGAAAGTAAGTTCGGTGGAAAAATTAAAATTAAAAATAAAAAATTGGTTGTTAGGTTAAAAAAATATACCAAAATTTTTTAGAAAAATCAAAAAAAAAATTAGTCTCTCTTCGATTCAATGGTGATTATATAGGTAGTAAGTTAGTAGTAGAAAAATTTGGCAGTAACAATATCCTCCCTCTAACATATTACTAGAAAAAATTGGGTTAAATTTTTTTAATCTACGTTTGGTCGAAGGTAAAACATTAATGAAAAAATGGGATGAAATTACCAAATTAAACTAAATATAAAGAAGACTCTCTCTAGTTGGGCAGAAAGTGGAAACCCTTGTTCAATGGGTACCTCCTCCGATGGGGTGGATAAAAATAAACACGGATGGTTCTTCTTTGGAAGGTAATAGAAAGAGTGGGTGTTTATAAGGGATGAATCTGGGCATTGGCTTATGGGATTTGCTAGAAACCTGGGAGTAGGTAGCTCTGTCAAAGCAGAATTATGGGGCTTTTTACTGGGATTACAGACTGCTTGGAATTTTGGGTATAGGAAGGTGATCAGCGAAGGGGATTCCCAAGTAGCTTTGGATATGATCCGGATTGGGTGTGATTCAAATCATCCGTATGCAGGCCTGGTGAAGAAGATCAACATGTTGAAGGATCGTGATTGGCAGGTGTCCTTTGTTCATACTTATAGAGAGGGCAATGGAGTGGCTGACTGGCTGGCGGGGTACTCTCAATCTTTGAATTGGGAAACTGTTTTGATGGATACTCCTCCCCAAAGTTGTCTTGGGTTACTGGAGAATGACTCTAGGGGAGTGGCTTGGCCACGTGTAATTAAGCTTTAGTTTGTTTTTAATTCCTCTGTTTCCAAAAAAAAAAAAAAAGACTCTCTCTAGTTTTCTTTTGGTCCGTTTTTTGAGAATGGATATTTGTGTCCATTATTTTTTCTTTTCTACTTTTTGATTTGATGGGATAATGAAAATATCACTCTTTGGATGGTATTCTAAAATGACAAAAATTTTCAATATTTCACACAAATTGAGATTGCTAACAAATTCGAATGATGAGCAAATTTTATAAAAACTCTTATCAAACATAGTTAACTAGTAAACTCATCTTAACTTTCCCCATGATCCTAAAAGAAACCTCCTACCAAACACTCGATAGATTGAATATGGGAAATCCAATTATCATATAACATAACAATGAAATCATATCACGCTCATACATCGAAAATTCCCCTTTTCTTTTATTTTTTTAACTTGGCCCCACCATAATTCTATTTGTGCAGGAAAAACTATTCATGGAACTGGTAACCAGATGAAAGTAAATCCCTTGAAATATAATGACAAAGTCACTACATCAAATAGAAAAAGAAGAAACAGAGAGTAACTGATACGTTCATAGGTTATAACATTCAAAAATTTAAGCCAAGAAGTCCCCGGTCCGCACTGCTTGATCATGCTAATGCAGAAATCCTGGTGCATAGGAAAGCTGTAGATTCTGGGTAGCAGATGCCCAAAAGTTAATGGCTTTTCCAACCAAAAAAAAAACAAGTGCACAGTCAAATATAACTTTCAGTCTGATTATCATGCATCTAGGTTTTAGGGTAAACCCAATTAAACTCAGTGCTGGCTTGCCTAGTCATTAAGAAAATGTCTTACGATGCTTAGAATATGTAAACTAAAATCTTAGTTGCACCTCACCACCAATACTTCCTTTAACTGTTAGCTATTCAGCAATATATAATTGGGTTTTATAAGAGTTAGTGGTAGGAAAAGTGATTATTTTATGTTATAGAGATTCATTTTGTGTGCCGGAGTTTTTTTTTTGCTGCGGGCCCCATAAAATGTTGTGTGTGTGTGTAAGAAATCTTTTATGGTCAGGTTAAATGATAAATGATAAATGATAAACCCTATATAATTTAATTAAACTAAAAATAGATTACAATGTTATAAAACAGAGCTCATGTCAAAAGTTAATGAAATTGGGATAATCAATATGCTGTACATATAGAGAGTCCATTTTATTTATTTTATTTTATTTTATTTTATTTTATTTTATTTGTATATATAGAGAATCCAGTTTTGGCTTTGAAATTCTTGGTTGCTACATTGAAGTGAGCAAAAAAGACTAATTGATACGTCATTAGTTTCCCCATCGCCTGCCCAACAGGGCAAGTGCTTAGTGTATCTGTTACAGAAGCATAATGAGAAAGGAAAGGATGATGTTATGGAAGAGATTGCAGCTACAAATCATGATAGATAGTTTTCTGTTGGACTGTTTGTTATTCTGTTATTTTTCAGTTAGGTAGTTATTAGTTTGTTATATTTTGGCGCGCTTCTGTATCAGTTAGTTTGCTAGGTTGTTTTAAGTTGGTTAGTCTTTCCTTGTTGCATATTAGTGTATGTATTCATATATATAAAGGACCAATTGTATCATTTTATTTTCATCAATGAAAACATGAGCAAAGCTCCTTTCCTCATCTCTTTTCTCTCTCTCTTTCGCATTTCCAATATGGTATCAGAGCTCTCATAGAGTTCTGGTACTCAGCCTTCATTGTTCTTTTATTTTTCCTCTTGTTCTCTGCCATGGATCCTGAGAATCCTGGTATGGATTTTAACATCAATCCTTCAAATTCGCTTTTTCTTCATCCAAGCGAAAATCCATCATTGATCCTGGTAAATCCACCACTAACAGGAAGCAATTATCATACTTGGGCTCGCTCGATGACTGTGGCGCTTCTGTCCAAGAACAAGGTTGGATTCATTGATGGAACTATCATCACTCCGCCACAAAGTGATCCAAGTTTCTCTCAGTGGCAACGATGCAATACTATGGTGATTACCTGGATTCATCGTTCCATATCTGAATCTATTTCAAGGTCCATAATCTGGATTGAAAAAGCACGTGATGTATGGCTAGATCTACAAGAACGCTTTTCTCAGTCTGATGTGTTCAGAATCTCGGATTTACAGGAGGTGATCTACAAACTTCATCAAGGAGATCGCAGTGTGTCAGAATTTTACACTGAACTCAAAACCATGTGTGATGAACTCGAGAATTTGAAGCCATTACCTGCTTGTACCTGTTTTCCTCCATGCACTTGTGGTGCTTTTGGTCGGATGCGTGCATATCGTGACAGAGATCACATGATTCGGTTTTTAAAAGGATTAAACGATCAATATGCAGCGATTAGATCTCAGATCATGTTAATTGATCCATTACCAAATGTTAATCGTGCCTTTTCTATGGTCTCACAACAAGAGAGACAGTTTGGTACCGATAATGGAGGAAGCAATGGAAGTAATCTACAGCCATTTGTTGCTTACAATAATAGTAATAATGCTGCTAGTAATGATACTCATGGCAGCAACAATTTCAATGGAAATGATGCTCGCAGAAATTTCAACAGTTACAATAATTCAGGAAGAAATGGTAGAGGACGTGGCAGGTATGGAAGAGGAAGAGGAAATCGTCTTTGTACTCATTGTGGTAGAGTGAATCACACCACTGAGACCTGCTACCAACTTCATGGATATCCTCCTGGATATCGTACCAGAACTGCTCAGTCTAGTGCCAACACTGCTGTTCAGGAAAATGTAGGCAACAATGCTCAATCTGGTATGCACACCAAAAATGAGATGAACCATGGTACTTTCTCCCAAGAGCAATATCAACACTTGGTTTCTCTTCTGCATAATTCTCATAATTCTAATGTAGTAGCTCAACCTGCATCCAATGCTTCTAATCATGCTGTGAATATCACACACATTTCAAACACTCACACGGATGCTTCAGGTAATTTCCACACTAAATGGGTAATAGATACTGGTGCAACTGACCATATATCTCATGAGCCTTTGTTTTTCTGTTCTCTTCGTAAAATTGAACCTATATCTGTCATGCTTCCTAATGCAACACATGTTATGTGCCATTTTTCTGGCACTGTTCGATTGCTACCTAACCTTACACTAATAGGTGTTTTGTTTGTTCCAGAATTCTATGTGAACTTAGTATCTGTTTCCAAGCTAATCCAGACCCTTAAGTGTCATCTAATTTTTCGTGATTCTTTGTGTCTTATTTCACAGAATCCCTCCCAGGAGATGATTGGTATAGCTAGACAGCAGCAAGGTCTCTATGTGATAATAAATGAGGATGGTTTTTCAAGGAACAAGACTTTACAATTTGATTCTGGTCTTCATCATAGCAATAATACATCCACTGTATTAGATACTTCCCTTAGTGAATCTGTTTTATGGCATAGAAGATTAGGCCATGTGTCAGACAACATTTTACAAACTATGTCCTATCATTTTCCTTTGATTTCTTGTTCCAAATATATACAACCTTGTGATTCTTGCCATTTTGCTAAGCAAAGGAAGTTATCCTTTCCTTCCAGCACCTCTGTCACTAGTCATACTTTTGAAATCTTGCATGCTGATATATGGGGACCTTTTCATATACCATCCATTCATGGTCACAAATATTTCTTGACATTGGTGGATGATTTTTCACGATTCACTTGGATAGTTTTGATGAAACATAAAGGTGAAACACGAAATCATATTCATCATTTTCATTCCTTTGTTGAAAACCAGTTTGGAACTTCAATTAAAGTGTTAAGGAGTGATAATGGAAAGGAATTTTTAATGGCTGATTTCTTTAATTCAAAAGGAATGATACATCAAACAAGTTGTGTGGAAACACCACAACAAAATGCTATTGTGGAACGAAAGCATCAGCATTTACTTAATGTAGCACGATCCTTAATGTTTCAGGCATCTATTCCCCTTAATTTCTGGTCATATGCTGTTAATCATGCTGTTCACCTTATTAATCGTGTCTGCACTCCACTGCTAAGCAATATCACTCCATATGAAAAATTATATGGCCAACTTCCCACCTTAGATCATTTAAGTGTGTTTGGATGCCTTTCTTATGTTTCTACAAACTCATTTCATCGCACAAAATTTTCTCCTCGTGCCAGCAAAGGTGTTTTTGTTGGATATAAGGATGGAACGAAAGGATATTTGGTATATGACTTGGTCTCCCATGCATTCCTGATTTCACGAAATGTGACATTTTATGAAAATAATTTCCCCTTTAAACATACTTCCCATCCTGATTCTCCTGTCATATCACCTGATTACAACATTTCTACTGATTTTTATGATCTGATTTTTCCTTTGTCCAATCCCTCAACCACTGCTCCTTCTACTCTCACCAACTCTCCCTCAACCAACACCCTTAGTCCTGCCCCGATTGAGTCTGCAGTTGTTTCTCCACCATCTCAAATCACTCAGTCTCCTCCTATCCAACCTCATCCACCTCTTCGTTGTTCTACCCGAATTCGTGGCCTTCCTAGCTACCTCATTGATTATCACCATGGACTTTCTGCTATCAGTCATACTAATCCTTCTCCAGGTACTCCTCTTTATCCCTTATCTGATTCAATTTCTTATGCATCTTGTTGTCCTCCTTATAAATTTTTTTGCTTGACTTCATCCACTCATATTGAACCACACACTTATTCACAAGCTGTTGTACACAAAGAATGGCAAGATGCAATGCAGGTTGAACTTACTGCCTTGGATCATAACAAGACGTGGTCCCTTGTTGAGCTACCTCCCAATAAACAACCCATTGGTTGTAAGTGGGTTTATAAAATCAAGTTTCATTCTGCTACAACAGGCTTGTGGCCAAAAGGGTTCACGCAGC
>JAVKPL010009182.1:0-36157 GCA_032173675.1 Gastrolobium villosum
CACTAATTGCCTGAGGTTACTGAAAAAGCTAAAAAACATAAAAACAAAATATGAAAGATAAAATAGAGAGAGAATATTCTTACTACCAAAATTTTTTACTACTAACTTATTACCTATCTACCACCATTGAATCAAAGAGAAAGAATGTTAAAAAAAATTTGAAAAAAGAGAAAATATTGATCCAATGGCGATTAGATAGGTAGTAAATTGATAGTATAAAATTTTGATAGTAAGAATATCCTCCTTTATAAAATAGCCTGTATTATCTTAACATCACAAGAAACATGGAATAAGACACTTTTAAATTTTGTTTAATGTTTTAAACTTTTAACTCATTATCAAAACCCAATAAACTAATGTTCCAATCATCTCCATGAATATACTGATTAAAAAGATGATAGACAGGAACGAGAAACCTCGTTTTCAACAGAACAATAGTGGAAATAGGATCTTGGTATGTATTTTCAAGTGCACATGAGACTTATAAAAAAGAGTTACGTGTAGCAGCCGCCACCTCCACCACAACCTCATATACCATATGATTCGGTTCTTTTAAGATCGAGAAATAGTGGTGTACTTGTTTCTTTCTTTTTTTCCATTCATTTGCTTCCTTTGTTCTTTGTGTTGTGTCCACCCAAGTTGTTCACATAGCCAAAGCCATATCCATATCCATAGCCATAACCACCACCTTCTCTATCTCTCACTATGACTTCCACTACTACTTCCTTTAACAAATGCTTCAAACCTCTTCAATCCACTTCCACTACTCTCACTCTCACTTTCCTTCATTCTTGCTTCTTCTTCTTCTGTCTACTATCAGCTCCTTCTTGTGCTTCTATGTTTTCTGGTAATAATTTTAATTTTAATTTTTAATTTTTTTTCATTGTTATGTCAGAAAAACGAAAGTCCGGGTTGGATAAGTGGTAAGCATGCTTACCGTGATGTCCAAGGTCCCGGCTTCGACTCGGCCTCTCCGCAAAAATGGGGATAAGTAAGGCTTGATTCGTATGTCCTTCCCTAGACACTCACGAGTAGATATTGAACCGGGTCAGCTCTTTTTATGTCAGAAAAACAAAGTAAAAAGAGGTTGTTGATTTTTGATTCTTTGATGAAGTGCAAAGACACCCTTTTAAGGATTTAGTTTCCATTTGCATAGATGTTAGAACAAGATGTCTTTTTTTTTTTTTCTTATCTCAGATTTCGATGCAACACAGAACCTCAACAAAGCCCAGAAAAAGAACAAACGCCACCTCAGCGTGTTGACGGTTGGGATTGTCCCGTTTGTGGCGTCACCTTTAATCTCTCCGAGCCAGCAAAGAAAAAGAAAGAGTCTTCTTTCTTTTTATTAATGTTCACGTGGGCCCTTGTAATTCTCTTGCTTTGACTCTCTGGATGTGTCTTCTGGGCTTATGTTGTGTGGGCTTTTGTTGATGTCTGATGCTCAAAACTGACAAAAATTGGAGATTTTGTTTGTGTTAGTAGATCTAAGAAAATTTGTGTTTTGTGTTTGTGTTTAGTTCTGAGAGAGAGTACTGTTGAATGGGTCAATTCATAACACTCTTTTAGTTCAATGGAAATGTTTATATATGTTGACAATGTTGATTAATAATTTAATACTCTGACTTGGACGTCTGTTAATGTTTATGATTGCTTGGATATGCTAAGTACCTATTTGAAATGATTAGGTATTGAAACTGGAGATTTAGAAAAAAGAGGTGATTTGTTTCCGCAGATTCTAAGAGATGAAGCAGTTGCAAGACTTTATGAGCTTGGAAAGGTACCTAATCTTAACTCACCTTTACTTTGTTTGATAATTTTTCATGTATATTTCTACTCTAATCAAAATGGCAGGGATGAATTTCTGTTCTTCACTAATTAATTACCTACATTGGTTGGAGTATGTTACCTATCATTTTGAAGTCTTAAGTTTATCTACATTGGCTATGATTTAATTTAAACTAAAGGGATGTTGAAATTTGTTTATGCTTTGAAGTTAATGTTGGTGTTGGATGAAACAGGTGAGTGATGCTAGTGGCTATCTGGAGAGGACATTTTTGAGTCCTGCAACCTTGAAGGCAATTAATCTTATTCGTAAATGGATGGAGGATGCTGGTTTGAGAACGTTAGCCTTCTAACTTCTTCAACTCCGAATGGTTTTTCTGAAAGCTTGGCTGATGCTTATGTTCTTTCCAGTTGGGTGGACCAGATGGGAAACGTACATGGTCGAGTTGAGGGAGCAAATGCAAATGCTGAAGCTTTATTGCTTGGATCTCACATGGTGAGGAACCATTTATATCCTAAGTTTATGTTAAATAGAACTGAATCTTTAAGTGACAATTAATGGAAAGTTTTAGTGACGATGCATATTAACAATGGATACTTATTTTGGATAGGACACTGTTGTTGATGCTGGGATGTTTGATGGATCATTAGGAATAGTCACTGCAATATCTGCGTTAAAGGCAATGCATGTAAATGGAAAGCTTCAGAAGTTAAGGCGTCCTGTTGAGGTTGGTGAAGTAACTGATATAGTTATGCAATATCTATTAAGGGTCCTCAACTTCTCCTTTCATTGCAGAAGAGATTTTTAGTAGTAAGACATAATTGTAATATTAAAGTTGTCTTTTTCTCTCCGTAATGTGAGCCGACAATGTGAGCCGACAGCCTTCTGAGGAGAGAGTAAAAAATAGCTTTTGAAATTACAACTATGTCTTACCAATAAGACATAGTGTTAATTGGTTGCTGTAAAAAATCTCTTCTCCCGTGAAAGGAGAAGTACATTTCCCATATATTAATAACATATTGTCTATGTGCTTAGTGTTCATTGATTTATTCTCTTCATAATAATGATGTGCACTGAGAAAAAGATTGTCATAACAATGTACATGAAAAAGTTGGAACTATGCTTCTATTTTATTGATGTTAACATTTAATCCTTCAGGTGATTGCATTTAGTGATGAAGAGGGTGTCAGGTTTCAAACTACTTTCTTGGGAAGTGGTGCTGTAGCTGGTATTTTACCTGCTACAACATTGGCGATAACTGATAAGAGGTTTAACACCGAGGAACTTTTTGGTTATAGTAATAGTATAATTTCATATAATCTATATATTTATCTATAGACTCCACACTTTCAGGAATGTAACGATAGTAGATGTTCTTAAGGAGAACTCAGAAGAAATTACTGAGGAAAGTTTTTTACAGCTCAAGTATGACCCAAAATCAGTTTGGGGTTATGTTGAGGTATAAGAAAACATTTGCATTCTTCATCCATAGTGCAGTAGGTCAATAATATCCCCAATATGACTCATGTAAATTTGTTTGTGTGTTTCTTAAATGCTGCAGGTTCACATTGAGCAGGGTCCTGTGTTAGAACAATTCGGTTTCCCACTTGGTGCGGTTAAAGGCATAGCTGGCCAGACACGTTTGAAGGTACAGAATACAAATTCAGCCTCAGTTTTGTCTCAACCGTGTTTACTACAAGAGGATTATTATACATGTGCTCCTGAAGTTAATACTACATGCAGATCAGATTATTATTTGAATGTATAAACAACAGTAAAAAGGAAACAGGTATAGATGGATTCAGAAAGGAGGAGCTGATGGTCTCACGCAACATTACTGATTCTTAAGCTTCATTCAGCTCAAAAAAGGATATAAGTACTACAATGGTGTGCCAAAAGTAGTTAAGAATTAATGCAAAAAAAAAATTATACCTTCAAGTTACATGAGCAGAACCATAAATTGGAGCTTGGTATCTAGTAAACAGGAAATTGATGTCCTTAATTACTTTTTTTTTTTTTTTGATAACATAATTACTTTTCATTTCTCTGTCACTTGGACGGTAATGAAGCCAAATGTAATAAAATCAACGGTACATTTTGACTGGTACATTTAGTAGTCACTCTTGCATGAATGAACCTAATCTAAATACACCTACCTCTGCACCTCATATATGTTTTTGATATTATATATGGTAAATATGTAGTAGAAATGTCAAGTATAATCTGTTCTGTAGCATTGCAGTGGTGTGTTTTAATGCCCTTAGTTGCTTGCATCAGTTCTACTTGTTTCCTATCATTTTAAGCCTTTTATGTTAACCCAACAAGATATAACCATGATTATCCAAATGTTCCTGCAAACAAGACTTCAATCTTTTTCTTGCATGTGAAACACATGATGTGAACTTGTCACCACATTACATTTTGTGACATGGTGTGTCTAGAAAAAAAATTTATCTACACAATGATATTGGTTGGTTTAATTGAAGTTATACATATAAGTTGGTTTATAAATAAACAACTGTGCAGGTTACAGTGAGAGGATCACAAGGTCATGCTGGAACTGTTCCAATGTCAATGCGCCAGGATCCTATGGCTGCTGCTGCTGAATTAATCGTAGTTATGGAAAGCCTCTGTAAACATCCCGAAGAATACCTTTCTTATGATGGTCATTGCAGTGATTCATCGGTGAAATCACTTTCAAGTTCGCTTGTGTGTACTGTTGGTGAGATATCAACATGGCCAAGTGCCAGTAATGTCATTCCAGGCCAGGCAAGAGATGTATTTCTAAAATATTTTATTTGATGGGTTCATTTTTTCTGCAATTACTACATATAAGTTTTCTGCCCAATACGCCGTCATTTTGGGCGGAAATCATGATATTTTTGTAATTTTAATTCATTTCAGGATTATAATAGTCTTTATATTTATACTTTTTTAAGATTTCAATATTAAAACGACATCGTTTTGAGAATAAATGCAGTACGGAATGTATCATCAAATATTCAATATGATTCCATGAGATCTAATTTCATTCAAATAATGGATTCTAGCCAATTGAAAGGATCTTGTGATCCATCCAGGGATCATTTCGATTCCATTAGGAATGAGGATTCGAAATATTACACATTGATCAATAAAAAAAGATCGATTCTTTGTTGGGATCCTTCCTTTAATGGGAACGATGTGAAACATTTTTTCCTTTATTTTATTTTCTTTCTTATTTTAGGAGTTATTGCTCTTGATGACAATTTTTTAATTTGTTGTAGGTTACATATACTGTGGATATAAGAGCAATTGATGACCTTGGACGTGAGGCTGTTATCTATGAATTATCCAAACGAATTTATCAAATATGTGACAAGCGTTCAGTTTCATGCATTATTGAACACAAGGTATGGTCTTATTTTGGTTTCAGTTTTGTTTTATGAACCTTATTTGTGCAGTGGATGGACTATTATATAACTGAGTAAGAAAGAATACACAAGAAGAATACATTACACTAGACAACTCTATATACAATATTCTCAACATGTATAATGGATGAATTTGGTGTGTTCACTTCAGCATGATGCAGGTGCTGTGATGTGTGATTCTGAACTGAGTTCACAGCTCAAGTCTGCAGCTTATTCTGCACTCAAGAAAATGGAGGGTGACATTCAGGATGAAGTACCAACATTAATGAGTGGAGCAGGACATGATGCAATGGCAATATCTCACTTAACAAAGGTTACATATCTTTGTTATTTATTTTATTTTTATTTATCTGTATGTAGGTTTTGACACATAATTTATAAGGGTTATCTTTATCTCATTTTACATGAGATAAACAACTTTCTTACACACACAAAAAGGGGTTGGGTCTCACCACTCTTTTTTCTCTCTCCTCTTACCTGTGGGTCCCACTTATACTTTTATTTCTACAACATGAGATAATTTTTTTCCTACAAATATATCCCAATTTATAATTAGCATGGAGGATATGACAATGTTTTGAGGTATTGAACAGGTGGGAATGCTATTTGTGCGTTGTCGTGGAGGGATAAGTCACTCTCCACAAGAACATGTGCTTGACAATGATGTTTGGGCTGCTGGTTTAGCAACCTTGTCATTTCTGGAAAATCTATAACAACTTTGTAAACTATTAGTATAGATATTATAGCATGTAATTATAGGTTAATTTATTCATAATTCAACTGTTTAAATTAGTTGCTTGTGTCTGTCTCCTTATAGTGTGTACTTGAGTTTTAAATTCTTCTCTATGTTCGTTGCCAAACTCAGATTAAAGCATGTGACTGATTTTAACTGAGAGGGACCAGTATGTTAAAAGGAAATAATATGTTAAATAGAGACAATAAATAAATTTTTAAATAAATAACCCCACCAAAGAAAAATAAAACATTTTAGTATTATATATTAAATGAAAAATATTTTTGTTTTTGTCATAGAAACTTTTTCTCTGTTATATTCATATAAAAGTGAATGGCTTCTCTGTGGGGGATTATTGAGAGACTGGGAGGGGAATTGGGTTTCTGGTTTCTCTGTCTTTATTGGTTCCTGCTCCCCTTTGCAAGCTGAACTCTGGGCTATTTTACATGGGTTGGAGTTTGCTTGGAAATCTGGTTGGAAGAAAATTATTCTTGAATCAGATTCTGCTCAAGCCATTGGCCTTCTTACCATGACTGGTAATGACACTCGAAAGCTACCTCTGGTAACTAAGATTCGAGCTGCTCTCAATAAGGATTGGTCTGTCTTGTTGAAGCATATTTCTAGGACCTGTAATCATTGTGCGGACTGGCTAGCGAAGAAAGCAATGGATGATCCTTTTGGTTTATCCACTATTACATCCCCTCACAGTGAGCTACTTAATCTTCTTACTGCTGATATGCTGGATCCGGGAGTCATCACTCCAGCTGCAAGATGCTGAGTTTGTTTTTTCTGAGTCGATGGTTTTTAGTTTTCTTTCTGTCTTGCTTTTTCCTGTTATTATTTGTTTTCTTTTGTTTCGTTTTGTCTGTTTCGTGGGGCAATCATGTATTTACCAAAAAAAAAAAGTGAATGGCTTTATTATGAAGAAAAGAGAGAAAAAAATTAGTGAGATTCACTTATTACTTTTACGTGAGTGATAGAAAATAAAAATAAAAAATGTTAAACCCATATATAAATACACCTCTATTTCTTCCCCCTTTCTTTCGACACACTGAAAGTATTAATTAAGTAATTATTGAATTGATCATCATTCGACTGGTCATAAGTAATATTAAATATATGATGGACCAAAAAAAAAAATATATGATGGGTGAATTTCTATTAAACCAATTAAAATTTTCTTTTATCTACTAGAAGTTCTTCGCATTGGAAGGTAAAATTTTACTTTGGCTCTTTAAGTTTTAACTAGTTTAGTTTTTGAGTTTTTCTTTAAAAAAAATTTAGATTTCAAATTGGCCCTTTAAGTTTAAATAATATATATATATATATATATATATATATATATTGTTAAAACTAAATTAAGTGAAACATTCATATAACTTGGTTATTAAGAGAATTTTATGCCTGTCTTTATTCTTACAAACATTAGAAAATGTATGTAAAGACAGAGATGGACGCAATATGATCAAGTCACATGAAATTTATACACCACATGACATATTTTCAAATTTTGAAAATGTATTCTCGTGTGCAAATTTTAGGGAGCAACTTCTCTCGTGTTTAAATTTCATATGATGTAAAAATTTTGTGCTTGTATCTCCCCCTTACAAACATTGTTGTTAAAAACTAGTGTAAAAATGTAAAAATTTACGTTTTTACTAGAGTGGTGCATGTTAAAATTCAAGTAAAAATGATCATTGGTAAAAATTGGTAGAAATGCTGCGTAAAAATGGTAAAAACTAATGTTTTTACCGTTTTGACCTTTTTTACTTAAAACTAAAAAATTAATAAAAAAAAATTTACAAAAAGAAAAAAAAAACAACCTATTTTTCGTTTTCCCGATATCATATTCACGGTATCTTAATATCTTTTTGTTTGGGTATATGTTTTTTTTTATAATTATGTCTTATAAAGCTGCAATTCTATTATAAGTTATGTTATAAGGATCGTTTTGAGTTTTTGGATCATTGTGTGCATTGAAAGAAATGAATTATATCCTGATGAGTGATTGTGTATGAAGCAATTAGAGTAGATTGGTTATCCGTTACTTGTTAATTATCACTGTTTATAATTTTGATACTTGGTTATGAAAAATAATTTTCCTTTTTAGATAGATAAGTGACTCAACACACATGTTCATTATATGATATTTTTTTACATGCATATATATAATTTTGTATCTTGACCTTAAGTGGTAGAAAGTAGAAACTTTACATTTTGTGTCGTTTCTACGATTTACGTTTCTACCACCCCTTTCCGTTTCTACGTAGAAAGTCGAGTTTAACAACATTGCTTACAAACATTAAATTGGTGGAGCTCTATTAAAAATTATGAATATCTACAAAAAAAATAGAGATAAATACAAAATCTACACATAATCAGATAATACGAAATTTGGAGTGGATCATTTCACATAACCCATTAGTGAAAACTTTATGTTTATCATCAAATTTAAATCACGAAACCAATAATGTTTCCTATAACAACTTCAGTTCATTTCCAAGCATCTATGTCAGTCTCTTCAATTGTCAAGTCACAACTTTCTCCATATTCAACATTGCTTGAAGTTCCACCACATTTTGAAGCTACTACCAATTAAGCACTATGAGTTCTAAAAGCATAACCATTCGATTTGTTTAATAATAATTGGGCTGGATCACACACGGTTGAACATAGTCCAATGGTTGTTTGGGTTTTTGCTGGAATAGGTGCTGCGATGATGGCTTTGTGGGATGAATTGTAGCTTACGAGATGGAAGTCTTGGAACTAGACCTCTTGGTTGATTGGGGTGACTAGGGGGAGATACTTACGAGGTACTCTAACGCTCAAGCCAGTTTGACTGATGAGCTTTAGTTTTGATAGTAAAGATGATCATACATGGGCTTCAAGCCTTTGTTTATATAGTGGTTGAGTGTCCTGCTTACAACGCCTAAATATTGCAACATTTAACCTTATTGGTGCGCATAAGTGGCTCTTGCAGGCTGTCCCGTATGCATGATGTCTATTTATGAGTTACGTCTTATATATGTACATGGAACCAGGTGTTTGTCCCTTTGTAACACCTCGTATGCATCCAGTTTGTTATCATTCGTATGAAATTAAGTGCACTTACAATCTACCTTACACGAACACGGCAAATTTTGAAAAATTTGCGTGTCGGACACATGTCCGACTCGGACACGTCTCCGACACGGACACGTTCTGACATGCGTCCGACACGCAGTCAATATTTGGGGACACGCGGTCAACTCTCCAACACGTTCCGACACGCAGTCAACCTTTTCTGACACGTGGTCAACGCTCGAACACCCTCGGACACGCTCGGACACATTTTTTTATTTTAATTTTATTTTATTAACTAAATATAAAAAAATAATTCATAAATTAATTTTCTCTGTTATGAAATTTGACGTGAAGCATTAACAAAGTACGAAAAAAAAAATTTATTTTTATTTATGTTACCAAATTTAAATATTTGATTAGTTATATGACTTATTATGGACTCTTATATGTATTAAAAATAAATTATATTATATATATTAAAATTTTTATTTAATATCAAAACGTGTCCCAACGTGTCGAAACATGACATTTTTTAGAATTAACGTGTCGGCATGTCGTGTCGTGTCGTGTCTTGTCCTGTGTCAGTGTCGGTGCATCATTGCTTATAATCACAAGGGTTGAATTAAAATACAACTTAACTTTTTCTTTTGAACGCATAATATTTTATGCTTAAAACACTTTCTGTGTTTATAAATAATTCAAACAGAAATTATAACTCATACCAAAAAGTGGAACATCTAGACTCACTCCAATATATCATACCACCATGGAGTTCCCATAAACAATATAGTTCCAATCTATTACCGAGTGATGGTAGTTAATTACACAAAATGATAATCTCCTACTAGCAACTCACAAAATGAAACAGACAGCATTCCATTTGCTTTTCGGACAATTGGGGATAATTCCTGAAAGGTTCGAAAAATCATCACCATAGTCTTACTATGGAGCTCATACATGGGGTTCATAGATGGTCTATGCATCCGCACCCCGAAATTTTTGTTTTTTTCCACCCATGTATGCGCTCCATAGTAAGGCTATGAGGTTGATTTTTCGAACCTTTCATGTGATATCAGAGCCTGGCTCGTTGCTGCAAACGAATGGGGTCAGAAATTTGATATCGAATTTTCAAAAACTGTTTTTGAAATCTTCATCTTTTTGAACAAGATTCTTTAAAAATTTATTCTTTACGAAAGGACTAATTTTTTGTGATTATGTGAAAAAGACATCACTTTATGGAGATAAAGTGGTGGCCAAGAAAGTCTTGGTGTAAGAACCCACACCGTAAATTAAGGAGATTAATTAATTAATGTCATAATTAGGAAATAATTTCATAATTGACCCTAATAATTATTATGATGCTCTAATAATTATAGTAAGTGAGTAATAATTCTTAAAGTCGCTTTCGGACGAAAAGTGCAGATACCGATTATACTACCCGATATAAATGCATACCGGTGAAGTATCCCGAAAAATTATAATAAGTACATGATAATTACTAGAATAATATGTAGGACTTGTAAAACAAGTTTCAAGTCAAAATAATGAGAACTGGTGCCAAAACGGATACTGGCTATGGAAAAGCGCGTACCGAAAAGGTGCTCCGAAAAATAAAATAAAAATATGAAAAGTCTTATCAAAATGAGTAGGTTAAGATTCCAAAGTTTGCGATTAAAATGCCAAGCATAGCAATTAATGTTAATATTGCGTGTTTAATTCCTTAGTGGCTATATATACACTCATTATTGGGCACAAAACCCTAGAACCACTAATCCTACGTGACTTATGCGGCTGAGTGCACCCTTGCGCTATTTCATTGTTGCCTTCTTCCTCCTTGTGAGCCTTGGAGCCTTTTATCTTTGATTTCTTCCTCTTTCACCTTGTAAACACTTGAGTGAGTGCTTGGAAAGGGTGAGTTTCAGCTGGTGTGGGATTGGAGTTGCTGTTTGGGGAGAGTTTTTGGGCTAAATTTGTGGTTTGGAGGTTGTGGAGTCTTGTTCTTGGTTTGTGAAGCTCCAAGGAGCAACCTTTGAAGAGAAAAGACCAACCTTGGTGCCATTTTCGTATTCCTTGAAGTCTGAACCTTAGAGGCCTTGTGGTGAGCTCCAAGAGCAGCCATTGCTTCTGTTTTGAAGCCTTGAGTAAGTTCCCTCACTTGATCATGAGTTTTGATGGGTTAAAGGTAGTGTTTTTGCATGTAAATGAGTTAAACAAGTAACCAACTAAGGTATGAATATAGAACAGAGTTAAAATAAATGCTTTTACGTTTAAAATGGTTAAAAGATGAACCTTTGGTTAATATCTTCGCGAAAATGCAGAACTGCATTCTGTCGCGAAATATCCAGATCTGATATCCGGATATTGATATCCGGATATGGGGTCTTGATATCTGGATATTGTTATCCGGATATGCCCCCGACATATATCCGGATATTCTGAGATTTCGATGAACAGTAAGGTACTGTTCATACAGATTTGATGTATGGGTTTGTGTACCCTAGTTTGATGAAGTTGGACTTCTGTAAATACTTAACTAGGTCAGAATCAAGGGATTAAGGGCTTGTGGATTTGTGGGAAGCCTTAAGACGTAAAACGTAAAGGAAAAACGTAGTCTTTATGTTTATGCTTATGAGCAATGTTGTTGATATAATTATTGGTCTAAATTAGATTGTGATTCTGCTGTGTTTGGACCTTGAGCTGTGTGGACTCTTGGCATTGGATTGTTAGCTTGCAAGGTAGTTTTTCGTGTCCTCGGCTTTGCCATTGTTGGTTCCACCATGTCCCATGGGGGGATGGCTTATATGCATGTTGTGTTTACATGCTTTTATACTTGAAAATGCTGTTGAGATGTTTTATGCAATGTGCCTTTATGATATGCATGTGCTGTCCACCTATACGGTAAGCCTGAGTATGTGGTACATACAAGATGGTGAGGCTGTGGGTGAGGTGCAAACGATGTTCCTTGTACTACTATGTGGATAATAGATGTATTCCTACATTTCTCTGGCCAGTAGAATAGTGATAAACACACATGACATGAATATCTGTTGCACTGCATAGTTTTTGGAACTGATAATGAAAGTACAGCTTTTGAACTTATATTGCACATGTAAGTGAGCTTGGGGTGGAAGATACTTGAGGACCCCTTGTCTTACTGAGATTTTCTTGTTTAGAGATCTCACCCCACGTTTAGGGACGCTTATTTCAGGTTCAGGTAACCCAGGGGTTGAGACCTCGGGTGGCAGGAGGCGAGAGTTGAGTTAGATATTGCTGTTATATACTGACATGTTGGATGCTGGATATACTTGTTGCTTTTATGCTTTTAGCTTCGCTATTATACTATTGTTACTGTTGAGACTGTTGTTGGGCATTGTTGCCTTAATGGGTGAGCATGGGGTTTGTCCATGCCACATAGACTTGGTTATGTCTTGCTTTATTTGAAGTTGTAATAATGTATCAGGATATTGTCCGGACTACGTGTTGTAGATTCGTGA
This sequence comes from Gastrolobium villosum, assembly GCA_032173675.1. Taxonomy (NCBI): domain Eukaryota; kingdom Viridiplantae; phylum Streptophyta; class Magnoliopsida; order Fabales; family Fabaceae; genus Gastrolobium; species Gastrolobium villosum. Next base: position 12,487 of record JAVKPL010009182.1, read on the forward strand.
CTTTAGATACTCACTTATTTATATATTGAGGTATTTCAGTTAGTTGTTCTTTACAATTTACATACAGGAAATATTTTATGAAAATGATTAAGTAATAAATTTGGCTAAGTATTATAACGTCATAATTGAATTAAAGAAAAAGTTATTCCGCAATTTAATTAAGCATGACTTAATACGATGACATGTTAACAAACCGGATTAACACGGGGTGTTACACTTGGGCTAAAGATGTATTTTAAATCTAGTTGGACTAGAATTATCAAAACCATTATGGTGATGACACCATCGTAGCCGCGACCTACATAGTGGGCAGCCACATCACAATTTCGCTTTTATGAATCTTGATCATGTTTTGAAGATGAATTCGTTAATGCTTAGCAATCGTATATTGTCTTGTATGCCTCTAGCCTTCTTGTAGGTGCTTCGTATGTATGGTTACATTTTATTTTTTTATATTCTTTTGGTTAAATGGGATTGTTTTTGTCCCGATTTAAAATTCTGCATTTTTAAATTTTATGTAATTTTTTTTGGATGTAAATTTTAAATCGATGGAGTTCAAAATTGTAAGTCCATGGAGCATAAAGATGTTTCGGCCAAGGAGACTGGATTGAAGATGATGATCCGAGGATTGAAGATGTTCTGGATTGAGAATCGGAAGGCACCATGCTCATCCAGTTGCGTTTAAATTTCAAATTTATGATTTTTGAAATTATGCATGCATGTATGTTTGTTATAGAAATTCGAATTCTCAAAAACTTAAAATTTAAATTTTGAATTTCAAAGGTTCAAAGTTGAATTTGAAATTTCAACAATATGACAAATACACAAGAACCATGATCATAGGCTAAGTCCCTCTATGCGTCAACATTACATGTTCTTATAATAAGACTACATATACATGTGATACAATAGTAATCCAAAATAGCATGTTGTCGACATAGGCTATGATATCAATACATAGACAACAAAATGAATAAATAGCAGCAACAACATGGAATAGAGCACAGTCTACGTAGGCTTCCTGCCCATATACCCTTCCGCACCATCAGTGCTAGTACCTGAAAGGGGGTATCCGTGGGGTGAGATAAATATATCAGTAAACTAGGGGTCCTTAGAGGGTTCCTTCACCCCAAAGTTCACTTCAGGTATAAAAGTAATAAACAAAATAATCAAAATAATGCAGTATATGTTGGTGAGTCTCCAATTTATTATGTATTAAGGGTTAATATGAGCATGAAATTGGTTTAAAAGTAATTAAAAGTTATGAGAATTATAATTAAACTGTTATTTTATTCTCAGTAATATTCTCATAAAAATTCTTATATTTTGCAGTACTTTTCAGCTCAATAAAGAGATAAATTGGAGAGCTTAAATGAATTTGCTTTAGATTTCTGAATCATATATTTCATTGAAGATCTTATTGAATCTTCCCATGAATATTTTTAAGGTAAGTTTTCCTTTAAGGAAAAGTGTGTATCATTTTAAAGATGTAAAGTTGTGTCATTTTAAGTGAGAGAAAGAGATAGATAAAGGAGGAGAGAGTAAACAAAAAAATATAAAGGTGTGGGTCTCACCTCTTTGTGAGAGTGAAATGATATAAGTTGTGTCATTTAAAAGGACAAACATTTTTCCCTGTCTTTAAATATAAAAGGAAAGATGTGAAAGATTAGATTAAAGACATGATTGAAGATTTTAGTGAAGATTCCATTGAAGATATTATGAAAATTAAAAAATATGATTTCATCACTACAAAAAGGCAACTCTTGGAAGCACAAAGGGATTTCGACATAGTGGAAGGAAGAGAACATCATATACCAGTGTTGGAGATTTCAGAGAGAGAGAGGAATCGGAAGAAATTGAGCACCATTGAATTCTTCTTCTTCTTTTTCTTTATGATTTCTTCTAGACGAAGATCATTGAGGAAGAAACCCAACGTCATTATTGAAGAAAAAAGAATACCATGTAAAAAGTAGGATTTCTATCTTCTTTACATAGAGAAATAATTGTGTGAGACACTTGTGAGTAGATCCATCCTTTAGAGGGTGAAATCCTCTGATTAGTGAGGTAACAAAATCTTTTGTAAATCTCATTATTCATAGTGAACGTTTTATGAATTTGGTCCAGTGATTTTTACTCTTCACATCAAAGAGATTCTTCACATTAAAAGTTTTGGTGTTCACTATTTTTCCTATCTCTTTTTGTTTAATTTACTATGGGAAAAATGTTTATCATTTTAAATGACACAACTTATATTCTTTCATTCTCACAAAGAGGTGGGATTCACATTTTTATTTTTTTGTTAACTTTCTCCTCCTTTATCTATTTTTTTCTCTCTCTTAAAATGACACAACTTTATATCCTTTAGAATGACACATATTTTTTTCATTTACTATTCATAAACACTTTTACAAGCTAACTTACAAAAGGCCGGACTATTTGATACGAGAGTCAATCCTCTCATTTGATACGAGAGTGAATATGTAAAAAAGTAGTCATGTGTCATATTATTTAATTAAAATCACTCATTAACGATGAGATAAGAGAGTAAAAATATATAATTTTTAAATAAATGTCTTAATTTAATAATATGATCACTTTTTCACATGAGATAATCCGCTCGTAGCGAGCCGAAAATTGCCGGCCTCCACACACAACAAAACCAAAACGCGATTTCCAAGCTTACGGTCCCGGATGGTGTTCAACACGTGTGACAACAAATCTGGGCGTTTCATGAGTGAGGGTAGTTCGAGGCCGTGGTTTTGGCATTTAGCAAACGGTTTTCGATATTGTTGTTGATACTCCACAAAAACGCTGGTTTTCGACCATGGTTTTCTTCCCTTGTGCCGTTGGGTTTTACAATTTTGCTGTTTTATCCTTCCATTTTTTTCTATTTACAACTAGCTTTTAACCTTTTCCCCAATATTTTTCATTTTCATTATTACCTAACTTACATAATATAATTTTTTTGAGCCTTTAATATTTTTATTTTGCTGCAAATATTTTTTGTTTGTTATATTCACATAAAAAGGTGAGTGAATTTTACAATTTTTTTTTTCCTTCCATCTCTTTATAATAAGATCCACTTACTTTAATGTGAATTTGATAGAGAAAAATTTTCTACAACAAAAAAAAAATATTTGTCCCCTTTTTTTTTTGGTAAACTTTTCCTTTTTTTTTTTATCGTTAAAGAAACAGTGCATTATAAAAAAAAGTAAATAAACAAAGGTTTATATCATAGCTAATGTTTGATTTTGCTTTCTTCATAATTTATTTTGCAACCATTAAATATTTGAATAGGATTCTTCTGTCTTCCATCTAATTATTAACGAAAGTTAATAAATGTAAGTAATAATTTATATGTGACTTTATTAAATTAGTATCTTATTTATTGGTACCTTCAATTTGCTTAAATCTCATAAAATAAATAGAATAATAATAAAATAATATGTTTTTATACAAACAAAATCACATAAATGGAAATGAAAAAACACATATACAAACAAATCTTATAAATACTTAGATATAATTACTTTTACTTAATTGTTTTTCTCAATTATAAATGTAGTTCATCTAACATGACAGTTTTGTGTCAATATATTTCAATTAATTAGTACCACTAATTAAACTCTCCATAAGCTTACCCAAAAAAAAAAACTCTCCATAAAACATAAAAAGTTATAATGTTTAGAGAAAATATGTAATCATTAATGGAAAAATTTATCCTTATAGATGACAATTATCTTAATACTTTAAGTATATTGAATTAAGACATCACATACAAAGACTCCCGTTTGATTTTTTTTTTATAATGAATTAATATAAAGTTATCCCCATTATATTTAACAAAAGAGTAACTATAGATTTTAAAATTATATTTTCGGTCAATCTTTTGATTTTTCTTTTTTCAACCCATAAAGAGGTCTGTACTGTAGCACTAACATATGACTAGGTGACATTAAAAACAATTATATATAGAGAGACTAAATTATTTTTTTCATAAAAATCCTGAATTAAAAATAAATATCATACCTACAAATTAAAATATATTTTAACCAAATACATATATCAGTCCCATTAAAGTAAATAAGTAATGTCAAAAAGAGAAATAAATAATTTATTATTTTGAAAATAAATGGTGAAGTAAAAAAATTATGCTCAAATTTAAATTAACTAAAAATAATATCATTGATGCAAGAATAAAAAAATTAAGACATTGTTCAAAATATAAAATGCATTAACTTAAAAAATAGGGCTAAACATTTCAAATTGCACCAAGTATGAGGAGAAAAAATTAAATAAATAAAGACAATAAGAAAGATTAGTTGTAAGAAACGTAGCATTTTTTTTTGAGGGGATATATTCTTACTAACAAAATTTTTTACTACCAACTTATTATCTATCTAATCACCATTGGATAATTACTTATTTTCTTTTTTTCAAAAACTTTTTAACATTTAAGGAGAAAAAATAGGGCCGCAGATGCAAATTGTACCAAGTATGAGGAGAAAAAATTAAATAAATAAAGACAATAAGAAAGATTAGCAGTAAGAAACATAGCATTTATTAAGTCAAAGATTGAGAGAAATTCATAAATAAAAAATATTGGGGTCTCTGGCTTCTTAACAAGTTCCTGTGCTTGCGTTGCGTGAGAGAGAATGAAACAACATCACACAATCCAAAAGCTTCGATTTCCTTTTTCCCCATCTATAAAGATGTGTCTTTCACCTGTGCTTTCCATTATAGTGTAGCTGAAGCTACTTCCTAAGCATTTGCGGTTTTCGACACACAGCATCAACATTTTTATTCGTCGGTAAGAACTAGATTCGTTTTCATCTTTGATTGTTGGAATTTGAAACTAATTCATTTGCAAAGGGAATGATAAAAAACTAATCTTTTTTGTGAAATGTTTTGTGGGGTGTTTAGCTAAACATACTCCGGTGATGCATGTGAGTGTATTTTCCTGGAAGTTTTGTTTTTTATTTTTTTATTTATTTTTAGTTATTTAATTATACATTTCTTGTGTGAATCGATCTTGCATATGTTATTGCTCTTTAGTGTTTTGTTCTGTTTTAAATCCTGTGTTTTGTTGGGCATTTTTACAAATCTAATGGCTTTAGGCACTCCTTGCTTGTTCTGACATTTGATGGTTTAGCCACATTGTTTACCCAAGTCCAATTTGACTCAAATCCCATTAAGATTTTGCTTTTATTTTTTGCAAGCCAGACCTGAAACTGGAAACAAAAATGGGTTTTTTTTGTATCCATGGGATTAGAATCAAAGGTCAACATCCTTTAGGTGTGTAAGTGTGTTTCTTAGTCAACCAGTGAGTTAGAGGGTTGATTCGTTGTTTTCAGATTCAGGATTGTGATGATAGAGATTAGAGAATATGCTACATATTGGAATTCATTTTTCCTGCTTTTCCTTTTTATACTTATTGTTAGTAATTGGTAATAGCTATGTTATGTCAATATTGTATATGGATCTTTGCATTTTCATCTTAAACTTGTGGATATTTGGTAGTTAACCAATCTCTTAGGGAGGAGCTGGTCCAGGTCTGTATGAGATATTCTTCATGTGGTTAGGCTAAATTATGATTTATTTGTGACTTGAGATGATTGTAAAGACGAGACTCGTAGCAGACATTGTGGTTTTGTGAAGCTGTGTGAAAATTTCTCTCCATCGTTGGAGTTCTGTGTCAAATTAAGACTGCACTAAAGTGGCGAACCATAAAAGGTTCAGAAATGAAAATTGTTTTTAAATTCCTTGAAATGATCATCAAAATGAAAATCAGTTAGCCATGTTTGACGACACCTATTATCCAGAAGTGTAACGCATTACTAGCATTAAGTATAAAATTATGACCAAATGTAGGTTAATACAAGGAATATGACTAATCTGAAGATCATATCTGGGGTGGTACTTGATAGGTGGTTGATAGACAATTGAGCATTGAGGCTTTTATGATATTTAACTATCGAAGAGTAAATTCAGTTCTTTGTTGTTGTTTTACAATGTTAGCAAACCATTGGGATATCCTAAATCATTTAAACCTACAAAAAGGTTCAATTCAAGACCATTTTAATATCTCTTACTCTATATGTTCCTTTTGTATTCTGAACTATGTTACAATACAATTCTGGTTGAGTGGTTTCCTTATATTTTCTTCATATGTAAAATAGTCTTTGTACATAGAATAGAGATATTGGAATAATCTCGCTGTGCTTGAATGGAAATAGCATCTTTCAGGATAGTATTGGTGTAACTTCAAAACTTTCTTATTTGTTTAAAATGTTCAGTGTAATTTAAATGGTTTTTTTTTTTCTCTCAGAGCAAGTGTATGGTGCCAGTATGTGCACTTTATAATCTCTTGTAGCCTATAGAATTCATTTCTTTTTGTTTTATGCTTGCATGTATCCATGACTGTCTAGTAGATCACAAGTTTAATGTTTATTCGAAAAGTTCTATTTTGTGCCATAATATCATGTAAAACACCAAAATTAAGCATCCTTCCCCTTGCCCTTGCCCCTCCTTTTTACTTATTGCCAAACAATTTACGAAGCCATATCATCATGTAAGCTCTTTTATAATCAAAATTTCTTTTCAACTTAACCAGCTAATTTTGGAATTGCATATGCAGGCTTTAGCATCAATGTTGAAGGAGTTCAATACTTTACCCCATTAGTTGGTTCCTAAAAATTTATATTGGCATTGCTATACTGGAATTTCTTCTAAACAGTCACTTAGCCAACAAAGGGTGTGCTTCTTAATTTGTGCTACCATGTCAATATTGCCTAAACTACGCTGTGTCACTATAGATGTTACTGGTACCCTAATGGCTTACAAAGGGGAGCTTGGTGACTATTATTGCATGGCAGCCAAAGCAGTTGGCCTTCCATGCCCAGACTACAAGCGTATGCATGAGGGCTTTAAGCTGGCATATAAGGACATGGCAAGGAAGTATCCATGTTTTGGGTATGCAGCCAAAATGCCAAACATTGTGTGGTGGAAAACTTGTGTGCGAGATTCTTTTGTCAGGGTAAGATATCTGTCAAAGTCATTACAGTGAGTTTATTACTTATCAATATAGCTAAGTTGTTATTTACATGGGCACACGACGAGGAAAGGTAGCATATTTAATTATTTAGTTTGGTTCTAAATTTATCTTGCGACAACGAACGCACAGAACCAACACAGGTTTAACAGTCTTTGTACATAGAATAGAGATATTGGAATAATTTCGCTGTGCATGAATGGAAATAGCATCTTTCAGGACAGTATTGGTGTAACTCAAAACTTTCTTATTTGTTTAAAATGTTCAGTGTAATTTAAATGGTTTTTTTTCCTCTCAGAGCTAGTTTATGGTGCCAGTATGTGCACTTTATAATCTCTTGTAGCCTATAGAATTCATTTCTTTTTGTTTTCTGCTTGCATGTATCCATGACTGTCTAGTAGATCACAAGTTTAATGTTTATTCGTGAAAAGTTCTATTGGCATTGTGCCATAATATCGATATAAAACATTCCAAAAATTTGTGTTTAGTTGTATTATATGATTTTCAAAACTTTGCTAAGAGTGAATATAAGATTTATGATAAATTAACATTGCATCCTGAAAATTCCTTGAATGTCATGAAGGAGAAGTTTTGTTTTTCTGGCAGGCTGGATATGAGTATGATGAGGAGACATTTGAGAAAATTTTCAGACGCATATATTCATCCTTTGGTTCATCTGCTCCGTATACTGTCTTTCCAGACTCCAAACCATTTCTTAGTTGGCTTCGTGGAAATGGTTAAATGGCATTGTGAAAAAATAAAAATCGATATAAAGATGTGATTCTTCCAGCTTTGGGTTTAAACGAGGTAAACTTCTTATGATTTTCCAAAAATTTGCTATCAGACTTATAAATAAGTAAATGATAAATTGACATTTTGCATTGCTACAGAGGCCAATTAAGTACTTAACTACAAAGTTGCATTATATCACATCCAGAAACATCCGTGAGTGCCAGCATAGAGTTGTGCATGCAAGCACACAATGTTAAGAGAGAACGGTGCACTTCCATTTTGAAACTGTTGTTATTGATTAATGATCTATGAATTTCAATGAATCCCTGACTCATATTAAATCACACTTCGAAAAAAAATAAAAATCATGTTGAACTGTAGTCTATTCAGCACTAATATTCACTAATCACTGCAAGCATCTTTGATCTCCTGTACATTTCTGATATGACTATATTAAGTCATGCCTCTGCACTTGTGCCTCAGAGACAAGAATGTCTGATCGTTATGATGTTTGATGATGATGCATGCAGGGATCTGAGTGGGACTTTGGTGTATTTTCTGGCCTTGAAGGTGTTGAGAAGCCAAACCCAAAAATTTATGAGATTGCACTTGAGAGGGCTGGAAATATTGCACCTGAAGAAGTTCTACATATAGGGGATAGCATGCGCAAAGACTATGAGCCAGCTAAGAGCATAGGGATGCATGCACTATTGTTGGATAGATTTAAAACACCAGATGCTGTGGAATGGAGGAAATCTGGTGCAGTTGTTCTTCCTGATTTGTTGGCAGCACAAGAATGGCTGTCTTCAGAGAAGTCAACTTTCTAGAGGCTCTATCTTTGCTTTAGTAGTATTTAAGTATCATTTTCCTCCCTCTAATCATATAACTGGATGTGGCATTTTGAATTGCTGACTTCAAGTTTACTTATCATTTTTAGCTACTTTTTGTCGGTTAAATTTTGCAATTTTGTTAATATCATGATTTCAAAATCATCTATGATTGTGCTCAGTCTTTTTTGATGAAGTTGGGGGAATTTATGACAATGATGCTTTGTTTGTGATTGGATTAATTATGAAAAGAAATTGTTAAAAATTATTAATATGCATAATTGATTTTTAAGAAGACAATTATATGAATGTTAATTTATGTTTGAAAATGTTAACTTATAAACAATTTTAAGAAAGAATTTTGTTTGGATTATATAAAATGAGTCTCTTTTATTATATTAGATTACCAAAAAGATAAAAAAAATGATTTAAATATGTTATTTGCTTGACAGCCAACAAATGTTTATCTACCTAAACTTTTAAAATAATTTGAAATACACAATGGAATCTTTGACAATTTAACTTATAGAAAGCAACTTTGAGTGAAACAACTTTTATGGTATGAAAAGCCGTTACCCAAAATAATTTATATTCTGCAAGCATGCTCTTTGCTTTTGGAATCTTTAGCAGCCAAATTTGACTCTATAATTTATTTGTATAAGCTTTTCAATAAATCACAAAAATACCGAACATCAAATTTTTTTGAATAACAATACTCAACCATGTGCTTCTTGGATGAGGAAAATGTCATGAATCTGATTAGCTATTAGCGAATCATTTGACTTTTGATTCTGCATGATTTCTGGAAAATATATTTGATGTGTGTCACGAAATTATTGGCAAAGGTAATTCGCTACCTATCGTAGCGAATTATGTGATGTGACAGTTTAGTAAAAAATACCATTCGCGTGATATTTGGATAAATTTTTTTGTCGATGTTCACGTGATATTTGGATAAAATTTTGTCAAAATAGTGACATTTTGATCACTGTTCCTACAATTAAATCTTGCTTGGAAACAGGCCCCCTTATCTGATTGGATGTATGCGCCGGATTTTTCTTGAGGCTAAGGCTCACTCTTCAAAGTAAGAAATTTCAACACAGACTTAGAGACACATTTTGTCGTCTAACTGAGATATATAAAGATGTCCTAAGAAACCGAGAATGCGTTTGAACTATTTAAAAAATAAGTTACAATATCATAAAAAAATTATATTTTATTTGATTTCTCAAATAGCATTAAGTATAGGACATAAACACGAATCTCTAAATATTTATCTACTAAAATAGGTTATAAGATCTAATCCATCTTTTGGTTCAGTGTTGTTAGTATACAAAGACAAACCAGAGGTGATTTACAATGATGCTGACTTGAGAAAACCTACATTTTACATGCTGTCTAAGACAGAGAGTACTAAATGATAAGATCCAACAGAATATTCAAATTAGTAGGGCGCATTGGACTTCACGTACATTGGCAGCATCTATAGTCTTCTCTGACCACGACATGTTTAAGTCCTTATCAGGATGAAAATTGAGGATATGTGAATGTGACAACTTCACTTGTTTTTCCAAAGAGATGCGTGCCTTGACTGTTCATTTGTGTAACAACATGACGAGAATCTTGTTCGGGATTAAGGCTTTAAATCCTTCCAAAAATAGTATAGAGCACATGCTCTCATCCCCACCTACTCAGCTTCTATGTGCCATCTGAGCTATCATCATTTGGTAATCCAAACTTATATTTTATGATGACACTTTCACTCTTTTAACGTGATACTCCAATAGCATATACTCCTCCAAGATTCTATTATCTTACACTTTCATAATTTTTAATGTGAACTTCTGTTACTCTAGAGCCAAGTTTGGAAGTCCTTAGCCGGCCTACATAATCTGAACACAATTTCATTATAATAATTGAACTCAATACCACGTCTTAACCCAAAACTTTATAGTATTAAGTACATAGGTCATTTCATTTACATGTCCTCACTTAATCCATTCTTAATTAATGTGTAATTTTATCACTTACATTTGAATTTCCTAGCACTAACATACCCTATATGTCGGTATATCTAAGTGTAGGCTTTTTGGCAACAACTTTCTTTTTATTTTGCATGTTTTTTTTTTAAGGAAAAGTTCACCATGCCTACGTGGTTTATTCCAGAATCACCTATGCTCCTGTGATTTTTTATTTTTTATAAACCACAGGACATATGTAATAAAAAAAGAAAAAAACCACATAAGTGATTCTAAAGCAAACCAGAAGAGTATTGTGAACTTTTCCCTTTTTCTTAAGGACCGACATTTCTTACACACATTAGTATATATCAGTTTTTTGTTAAAAAATAATATGTAAAATTCAGCTCCATAATATCTTACATAAGCATAGCAACACGCACTTACATATCATGTCAAGAGGCCCATCTATTAAATGCACACTAAAAGGCAGTTGATAAAATAATTTAAGAGACTTGGAAGGAACCTTTCTTTTCTTCAAAGCAATCTGCTTATTTTCCTCATTCATCTGCATTCCAAATTACTTAAAAGCTTCAGGAAAAAAACAATTTTTTGAATGGCCTCCACTAGAGGCATGGATAACCCTGAACAACAAAAAAGCTATTGGAGATGGAGCAAACAAGATTTCTTGCCAGAGGAGTCTTTTCAAAGCTGGAGCAACTATGTTTCTGCTCTTTCACAAACATGGATTAGGTTCAAGGATCGTCTTCTGAGTAGATCAGATGATGCCACTGAGACAGTGGAACTCAGGAAACAAAGTGAGAATGAAATGAAACGTTGCCTCAACTGGTGGGACCTCATCTGGTTCGGATTTGGTGCAGTGATTGGAGCAGGAATCTTTGTGCTCACTGGTCAAGAAGCACATAACCATGCAGGAGCAGCTATAGTCTTATCCTATGTTGCTTCAGGCTTTTCAGCAATGCTTTCTGTTTTCTGCTACACAGAATTTGCTGTAGAAGTTCCAGCTGCAGGTGGATCATTTGCTTATCTAAGAATTGAATTAGGAGACTTTGCTGCTTTCATAACAGCTGGGAACATATTTCTTGAATGCATTCTTGGGAATGCTGCAGTAGCAAGATCATGGACTTCTTACTTCGCAAACCTTTTGAATCTTCCCAAGAGTTCACTACTCATCAAGACAGATCTCAAAGATGGATACAACTTGCTGGATCCTATAGCTGTTGTGGTTTTGGCAATTGCTGCAACAATTGCAATGATCAGCACAAGAAAAACCTCAACTCTCAATTGGATAGCATCTGCAATCAACACAACTGTAATTTTATTTGTGATCATTGCAGGGTTTGCTCATGCCAATACATCAAATTTAACACCTTTTCTACCTCATGGAGCTCAGGGTGTGTTTCAAGCTGCAGCAATTCTTTATTTTGCATATGGTGGATTTGATAGTATTGCAACCATGGCTGAAGAAACGAAAAAGCCATCAAGGGACATACCAATAGGCTTGATTGGATCAATGTCCATAATCACAGTGATATATTGCTTAATGGCACTCTCACTAAGCATGATGCAGAAATACACAGACATAGATACAGATGCAGCTTTCTCAGTTGCATTTCAAAAAGTAGGAATGAAGTGGGCAAAGTATGTAGTAGCTTTTGGTGCATTGAAGGGTATGACCACAGTTCTTCTTGTAGGAAGTCTAGGACAGGCACGTTATATTACTCACATTGCACGTTCCCACATGATCCCTCCATGGTTTGCTCTTGTTCATCCTAAGACAGGAACCCCTATAAATGCAACACTCTTGATTACCATTCCAAGTTGTTGCATAGCTTTTTTCTCAAGCTTGGATGTGTTATCAAGCTTGATATCAGTGAGCACACTCTTTGTCTTCATGATGATATCTGTTGCCCTTCTGGTGAGAAGGTACTATGTCTCAGGAGTCACATCAAGAGAGAACTTGTTAAAGCTAGTTGTTTTCTTGTTGCTCATTATTGGTTCCTCAATGGGAATTTCAGCTTACTGGGGGCTGAGGCCTAATGGTTGGCTTGGATACACCATAACAGTTCCTGTTTGGTTCTTGGCCACTTTAGGGATGTCACTATTTTTGACTCAGCAAAGGATTCCAAAAGTTTGGGGAGTTCCACTTGTTCCTTGGTTGCCATCTTTGTCAATTGCAACAAATGTCTTCCTCATGGGATCTTTGGGTTCTGAAGCCTTCATAAGATTTGGAGTATGTACGGTAATAATGCTGATCTACTATTTTTTCTTTGGCCTCCATGCTACTTATGATATGGCTCATCAACAAGAGAAGCTGCAACCCATTAAAGTTAACCACACAGAGACCATCAAGAATGAAGAGCCTTAGACACTATTGTACTACAATTAGCAATGTAACTAATCTCTGCAGATGTAACTGAAAATAAATTAAGGTTTGATGGAAAGGGGTTGCTATTATCAATATTGAGCTTCATGCATGGTTAACATTGGCTAGAATTGTTCTTCCTGCATCATAAACAAATTGTTGCTAGTTGATATTGATACCAAAAATGTCACAGACTACAACTATAAACAAATTCGAAAGCTAGTATTTTCCCTTCTTTTTGGGTATAAGAAAGCTAGTATTTTCAACTCCCCAAAAGTTTTTTTTTTTTTTTCCTGAATAGTAAAATTGTAAAAGTTCTAGCAATAAAAATTTATTAAGCTGCTAAGATGAATCACGAATGCTTGCTTAATTTTCAGTGGCAAAAATAAAATAAATCCGTCTAGTAATATTCTTGGATCGAGATTCTGTTCTTTTTGCTTAATCAGATCACAACACAAATTTAGACTTGATACACCAAGATTCTATTTTATTTTTATGTTTTTTTCTGATTCATGAATAAAACTCAATTTTCATACAAATATATATTTTATCAATTTAATCTCTTATTGATAATTTCCATGAACGAATCCCTCAAACTTCAAATCCCTGACAAACTTATTCTTGCGTCCATTTAATAAATGAAGGGATGATATTATCAAAGGTTTAAAATTTAAGAAATTAAATTAATAAAATAAAACCCGAGGAACAAAATTGATATTAATTATGAAAAAAACAAAAAAATGAGTTTTACTCTAACATATATTATAAAGATGTAATCTAATATTAAAAAAGTTTAGGTAAATCAGTTTACTTTATTAAAACAGGCTCATATTATATATATATTTTTTTGGGTAAAGAATTTTTCCGATCAATGGAAATAAGTCATCTCCAGTGAGCTCAAAACGATGTCGTTTTGGGACGGAAATCAAAGTATTTTTGTAAGTATAATATATTGTAGGGTTATATTAGTCTTTATCATTATAATTTTTTAATTGTATACCCAAAATGATATCGTTTTGAACTCACCGGAGATAATTTTATCTCTGTTAACCGATGAAATACTTTTCCTATATCTTTAGAGGGATTAATGTACGGGGAGGGATATTCTTATTACCAAAAAATTTTACTACCAACTCACTACCTATCTAATCACCATTGGATCAATATTTTCTCTTTTTTTTCAAAAACTTTTTAGCATTTTCTATTTAATTCAATGATGATTAGACATGTAATAAATTAGTAATAAGAAATTTTGATAGGAAGAATATCCTCACTCTCGAGATATATTTTTTTTTTTCTGTGTATACGTAAAAAGAAGAGAGATAAAAAGAAAATGCTTAATATAAAGCACTGAGCTTTGCATTAAAAAATAATATTTTTTTTTTTCTTTTGGTATATATAAAAGAAAAATGCGTTATATAAGCACTGAACTTCGCAACTTCCATCGTCTCCATCTCCGACAAGACTACAAAAACATTATCAGTGGCTGCTATAACCTTAAACATAAACCATTTCCTTAACCAAACCAAACCCCAAACTTTCCTTTTGGTTGATTCATGTCATGCCAAAGTGTTCAACATCTCACACAAAGCTTCTCGCACTCTCACTGCGAACATATCTTCATCTGGGTTTCTCCCAAACCCAAACACTTCCCTCTTACTCTTACTCTTACTCTTCTTCCAACCAACCCCATGAACCTCTTCCTCCAGTTTCAGCTGAAATCTTCAAATCAGGTACCAAAATGGGTTCTTACAAATTGGGTGATTTAACTTTCTATTCCCTCATTGAGAATTACGCCACTTCCTTTGATTTTGGGTCCTTGGAAGAGGTCCTATATCAAATGAAGCGCGAAAGGAGAGTTTTTATCGAAAAGAATTTCATTGTTATGTTCAAAGCTTATGGGAAAGCCCATTTGCCTGAAAAAGCTGTGGACTTGTTTCACAGAATGGGGACTGATTTTCAATGTAGGCTAACTGTGAAATCATTCAATTCTGTTCTCAATGTGATTATTCAAGAGGGTCTTTTCAATCGTGCTTTGGAGTTTTATTCTCATGTTACTGCATCCAAGAGTTTTAACATACATCCAAATTCACTCACTTTCAACTTGGTAATTAAGGCCTTGTGTAAGCTTGGTTTGGTTGATCAGGCTGTGGAGGTTTTCAGAGGGATCCCTCTTAGGAATTGTGCTCCTGATACTTATACATACTCTACACTGATGCATGGGTTGTGCAAGGAGGGTAGAATTGATGAGGCTGTTTCTTTATTGGATGAGATGCAGATTGAAGGCACCTTCCCTAACCCTGTTGCGTTTAATGTGTTGATCAGTGCATTGTGTAAGAAGGGTGACTTGGTACGTGCAGCCAAGCTTGTTGATAATATGTTTCTTAAGGGTTGTGTCCCTAATGAAGTGACATATAATGCCCTTCTTCATGGATTGTGCCTCAAGGGTAAGTTGGACAAGGCGGTGAGTCTCTTGAATCAAATGGTGTTGAAAAAATGCATGCCTAATGATGTTACTTATGGAACACTCATTAATGGGTTTGTTAAGCAAGGTAGAGCTTCTGATGGAGCTCGGGTTTTGATCTCCTTGGAAGAGAGAGGTCATCGTGGGAATAAGTATATTTACTCATCCCTTATTAGTGGCCTGTTCAAGGAAGGAAAATTCAAACATGCAATGCAATTGTGGAATGAAATGGTTGAAAAAGGATGTGAACCTAATACTGTAGTGTATAGTGCTCTTATAGATGGTCTTTGCCGAGAAGGGAGACCAGATGAAGCAAGGGAGGTCCTATTTGACATGAAGAGTAAAGGTTACTTGCCCAATTCTTTCACTTATAGCTCCCTAATGAGGGGTTTCTTTGAAGCAGGCAATAGCCATGAAGCTCTTCTTGTTTGGAAAGAGATGACAAATAACAATTGTAATCATAATGAGGTTTGTTACAGTATACTCATTAATGGCTTATGCAAGGATGGGAAGCTTACAGAGGCCTTAATGGTATGGAAGCAAATGCTGAGTAGAGGAATTAAATTAGATGTTGTGGCTTACAGTTCAATGATTCATGGCTTTTGTAATGCTCACTTAGTAGAACATGGCCTGAAACTTTTCCATCAGATGCTTTGTCAGGAGCCGGAGTCACAACCAGATGTGATTACATATAACATACTCATAAATGCTTTCTGCATGCAGAAGAATAGTATCTCCCGTGCTATCGATATTCTAAATATTATGCTAGATCAAGGTTGTGACCCTGATTTTATTACTTGCGATATTTTCTTGAAAACTTTAAGAGAAAATATGAACCCACCTCAAGATGGGAGGGATTTTCTAGATGAGCTTGTAGTACGGTTAGTTAAGCGGCAGAAAACAGTAGGTGCTTCCAAAATTATAGAAGTGATGCTTCATAAATTTTTGCTGCCAAAAGCTTCTACTTGGGCCATAGTTGTTCAACAGCTCTGCAAACCTAAGAAAGTTCGAGAAGCCATTAGTGAATGTTGGAGCAGGCTGTGTTGCTGATATCTTGTAAGATGTTATTCAACTAAAATTTCCTTGAAGCCTAGAAAATATGGAATTCTTGATCAGGGTCCTCAAGCATAGGGCCTCAAACTTTCAAAAGACAGATACAATGATACACATCAGATATGGAATTTTCCTTCTCCTAATTTCATTTTTTCTGCTTGGAGATATTGGCTTGAGCCAAACAGGTGACAAATGACAATCGTACGACTTAGTCCAATGCAGCTGTTTAAACCTCTTACAATCATTTTAAACGTACTAAAATGTATTTTGTCTGTCTAAAATATTAATATTATGCAACCTGCAGTGGTGATAATATTCCTAAAAGGGTGAGAAAGTGCAACTGGAGGAGGAAATATTCCTAAAAGGGTAAAGTGCTAAGTTATCTAATGAACTTTAATCTATTTGTAAATGCACCATCTCCAGACTCGGTCAAAATTATTGGTTGTATATGCATGTTACAATTTCCTAAAAAGCTATCAGTAAATTTGTCCAGTAAATAATTTTATACAAGTGTTTTGCAGATTGCATTTGTGCAAGGCAAATGAAATTCAATGATGATGAACTATGAACTGGATTGCTACTGGATGCCAATGTACTGAAGTGCAATTTTCTTTTGTGGGCAACTGCAGAGTGCATATGTTGCTTTGTCCTGAGTGCAAAAAAAAGAATGCAAGGCTCATTTTCTGATTATAATTGTTTCTCAGACCAAGCATTATCTATCCTTGCACTAAATTACTTGTCTTTCTTGCTCTTTTCCTTTTAAATTGGTCAGGGACCCTGCGTCTGTAAAAATATTAAAGTTCTGTAATTGACTTTAATTATCACAAATATAGATAAAGATTGAGTGGGAAAATTGTGGGGCTGTGATTGATGAAACAGATAGGGAAAGTGTCAGCAATTTTTGTTTATCCAGTCATTTAATGTAAAAATTAATTTCTCAAACTTCCTCTATTCCACTGGTATCATCAGAAATACAGAACCTTTAATTTGATACTTCATTCTAAAACTTATATTTTTTAGTACATTATACCTTTTTTGTTTTATGCTTAGTGAGATGTATTCTCTGTCAAAATCATGCTCCCATTTGCTTTATTAAAATCTTCAATCATAATAGAGGTATGATTAATGTTAGGTTTTTGTTTTGCTCTTATTGTTAGGTTGTTTTACTTCTCTTATCCAACTAATACTATTATATTTTCAGTGTTGAACCATGCTCAATAGCTTTATATTCATTTTCACAAACTTCTCTCACTTTAACCGGTAGCAATAGAAATATCAACCTCTGTTTTGTTACTTATATCCAAGACTTCATGTCCTTATAAATTATTGTTATAGTCTTCTTCAAGTAATGTTGTCATATTCTATATCCCGGAATTCATATTCCAATTTCTCATCACTTCTCCGTGAGTTTCAACTTGTGGTTTCGGGTTTTCTCTTGTGGGTTTGCAAAGGGATCATTAGAGAGCTCTTTGGAGATGATTTTCTCTTCTTTTTTTTTTTGTCTGAATTAGTTATTTCAGGACTGCTATGGACTTGTCTTCATTTATAAATTATTCTTTTGTTCAAAACTCAATAGTATAATTTTGATTTTTTCTTATTTCTCAGCTTGTAGTTAGATGGTACTGTCAAGTAAGCCATTTATTGAAGGCTGGGAACCTACAAAGGATTCATGTATATGGATAAATTTTTCATTGTCTTCTTGCTTTTGATGAACAAATAGCCGTATGGTACTATAAAGCTCTTGTTATACGCAGGGTCCAGGGACTACAGCCCTTAAAATTGCAGTGATTGCTCTAATTCATTTCACTAACTTAGAAAAATCTTCACAAACTAAGAATAAAAGAGGATTTACTAATTGTAAGGATTATTTTGAATCTATAATGATCAGATAGTTCATTTTCTCGCTCTCTCTGCTTCTATCTCCAATCATTTTCTACTATATTTCCTTTATAAACTCATGGTAATTTCTACTGGTATTTGGACTTTCCATAATTTGCTTCTAACTATAAACCAGAAGCCAGGCACACAACTGATGATTCATCAACCATTGCATATGCAGTTAGTTACATGCATCACCTAGTCGAATTGTGGTTGCTGATATAATTGTCAGTGATGATTGTCAAACATATTGTAAGATGAAATGGAAGCATGTAAACTGAACATTCAAATTAGGAATTGGAAAGAAAAAAATACTGCATAAAATAACACTATTTCTGAGAATCACTTTACTAGTGATTGCTAGCTCTTATATTCTTGCAATCCCCTTTAATATATCATGAAGAGCATGGACTCTTACTATAATAGCGCAACATGAATAATTAGTAAATTACATGTGATTAGATAATTAAGCATGTATTAGTGAGTAAAAATAAGTAAATTCCCTTATAAAATTAATTGGGGTCACTTTTGAGGTAAAAAGTGTACTCACTGAAAATTAAGGGGTATAAATGGGTGTAGACAAAAGTGCCCAAAATATAAAAATGGAAGTAGAAATATTCCTAGAAAAATATTCCAGACTGTTGGGTAAAGTTTGGTAATTTATGGAATTGAATAGATAGATGAACCGATACCCACTTAACTTATGTTAAGTGACTTGTGTACAAAAGGACCCAAAGCCCCTCCCCATTCCCATTTGTGTGCGCAGAAGGGAAAGAAAAAAAGAAGAAAGAAGAAGAAAAGAGAAGAAGGAAGAAAGGGAGAGGGAGAAGAGAAAAGAAAGGGGAAAACCCTTGGGTGATCAAACCTTGATGGTTTTGAGTGATTCCAAAGCCTAAACCACTCCAAATCTTCCCCTCTTTCACAATCCTAGCTTGGATCTTGGTGGGGAGTGTTGTAGTTTGAGATATTTCCTTCCAAAGTTGCGACCCATGTGGAGAAAGTGAGAGATTTGTTAGCTTCTACCTCCATGGAAGCTTAAGGAGTAACCAATCCTTGGTTGTGCAACCATTGGTGGTAAGATTTCATCCTTTGAACTCTATTTTCATGAGAAATGTATGTTTGGGGAAGATGATGAATAGTGTTTAGGGTTTATGAAAAGTTGAGTAAATGGGCTATGTTCTAGAAAGATTGAGGCCTAGTGCATGTTGAGAAAAATGCTAGGAATGACATTCAATCGGTGAAAATAAGTTTATATAGTCATATGATTTTGTTTGGAAAATTACAAAATTATGCATTTGACTATGGTTTGGCTTGTTGGTGTAATCAATGGTTTGGTTTGGGTTGATTGTTGATATTGTCCATGTGATGCTTAGGATTGAGGCATTTGGACCAACCGTGAATAACCAACCGTTGGAGCAAGCTATGGAGCTCGGTTAGCTCCTTGAAGTTAATGCTGTGTTGTGAAGAACAAAGGTTTAGTTGGAAGCTTTGAGGTAAGCCTTCGGACCTTGGGTGTAATTCCCTTTATTGTTCCACCAAGCCCTGAACGGGTAATGGTGTGTTGTTGTATATAAATGCAATGAAATATTGTAATGCTTTGTTATACGTATTTGCATGCTTTGGTGTGACATAGGATGGTGTTTCCCTATGTTGGTATGTTGCATGACGATGCGTAAATCATACTTGGTAGTTTAGCTGGCCAGTAGGACTATTTGCATCTGAGTATCCTTAGGACAGCTCGAGGGATTTCTCCTGGAGATGTTTTGTACACTTGCATGAATATGTATTTGCTGCATTATTATTGTCATTGCTATTACACTGTTATTGAACTATGGGGTGGAGAGATGCTCCAAGGACCCCTGGTTTACTGGATATATTCGTATATCTCACCCCGTGTGGTTGGGGACCCCCTTTCAGGAAAGGATGCTGCAGGAGCCTCTGATGGCAAGTGGCCATATTTGAAGTGATTGGGCATATGAAGATATTGTGTCAATTGATTAAGCATGTTATTTTGTAGTTCACATGTATAGGATTGTTAAATGAGAATCAATTGTCATATGCATGCTATATTTATTTGGGTGGACTTAGCCTATGCTCATGCTTTTGGTATCTCTTTTGTTGATGGGAGCCAAGGAGTGATCATAGTGTTTTGTAGCTAAGTCCCATGATTTGTAATTGAAACTTGTAAACATGCTATGTTGTAATTATTGGGTATTTGCATATATGATGAAATGATATGTATGCTTCTCTTGTATATGAGTATCTAGAGAGACTAGAATTCATGTATTGAAAGGATTATATGATGTAAATTAGGTGAAAGAAGACCTTTAGGTTGGAAAACCAATCCAAAACAAAGATACCCTGTCTTGTTGTCCAATTTTCGTATCCTATACGATAGATTTGGATCCTTGTGTCTTGATGGAAGTTGTAGATATGTTTCTTAGCTTTCCATAGAGACCAAGATTGTGTAATTTGGATAAGTATAACTCAAGTTATGGTTAAAACACCACAGGTAGGTCAAACTGCCCTGTTTTGGGTGCTTGCTCCCGAATGTCCACGCTTGGAGCGTGGGATCCACGCTTGGAGCGCCCACCTTCTGACTGTCCACGCTCGAAACGTGGGATCCACGCTTGAAGCGTAGGGGTCCTGGGAAATTCAGCATTCCATTTCGTAAAAACCTCATAACTTGGGCTACGGTGCTCCGATTTGAGCGCGGTTTGAACCCACGCGTAAGTAATGAAAAATCCTATAATATTATGGGCAAATGGAGACCGTAATAAATGAAATGAAATTATGGTATTAAGCTTTAAGTATGTTATTCCGCAATGCACTATGGTTATGGTCACGCAATTGGGTAATTTTAATTCGGCTTGCTTTAAAAGAGAAATTTAACCGGATTTTAATTGCACCAATATGATTGTAACTGCGCTTAATATCATAAGTCAATGTTAACAAACCGGTTCTAGAACGGGGTGTTACATTTTATGGTATCAGAGCAGTTTTGTAGGGAAACTTGTGGACTATTGTTATATGTGTTTACTGTTTAATGTTTTGTAGTTGTTTTGGTACTCTTGATGATTATTGCATTTGTGATCACTTAGTGTGAGCCTGATCAACTCATTTCTGGGTGTAACTTGTGTAGTGTCATGACGAGGAACCGGAATAACGCCGAGGCATCGAATGCAAACGCTCAGCCAGATCCTGTTTTGGCTGCTTTGGTTAGGCCACGAGGTGGTCGTGGGGCAACGGTTGGGCAGCCGGATCCTATGGTTGAAACCCTGGCAGCTGTGCACAGGGAGTTGGAAGTTAGTCGTCGTGCTAACGAGAACTTGCTCAAGACAAATGAGGATACGCGGAATGCTATGACCGCAATGATGAATGAGCTGAGGGCGATGAGGGGTGCTAGACCCGAGAACCGGCAACCCTCTCCTCCTCCTCACACTGCCACGCCTACTCCACCTGTTCTTAATGAAGAAGACGGAGCGGGTAATAATGAGGGTGAAGCGAGTCACCACTCAGGTAGTCATAGCCATCATACCGAGGTGCGTCAACCCCATGCAGAACAGGTTGATGAGCACGAAGCCGAGGAAAGAAGATTAATGGCTTTTAGGAAACACAAACCTCCTTCTTTTAAGGGAGAATATGACCCTATGGTGGCAGCGAAATGGCTCCAAGCTATGGAGAAGATTTTCAGGGTTATGAGGTGCCCTGATGCATTGAAATTGGTCTACTCCATTTATATGTTGGAAGAGGAAGCGGAGGATTGGTGGACTAATACTGTGCAACCTCTAGAAGCTGAAGGCCGGGAAATTACCTGGCGATTGTTTGAGACGCTGTTCTTAGATAACTATTTTCCTAGGGAGGCTAGGGAAAGGAAGCAGAACGAATACAATGATTTGAAGCAAGGGTCAATGTCTATTGATCAATATTTTGCCAAGTTCAACGAATTGGTGAAATATGCAAATTATGGGAGAGCTTTGCCCACTTCAGCTGAGATGACCTCTAAGTTTCAGTGGGGTCTGAATGAGAAGATGTCTCGGAAGATGTCAAACTGTGACATCCGAGAGTTTAGCCGGTTTGTGAATCAGTGCCGGAAGGTAGAAGAGGTATATGGTGTGTCCAGTACCAAGAAGCCTTCTGAGGCCCAAGCACCTACTTCCAATAAAGCAACGGGCTCTGGTTATTGGAAGAATAAAAAGATGAAAGATAAGAAGCTGAGTGCGAACAACCCAGCAAATATATTCAAGAGGCCGGGGACTCAGAAGAATTTTGTTGATAGAGGACCTCCTCCTAAGTGTAAAGGATGTGGGAGGGAGCATAGAGGCCAGTGTGCCACCGGTGAAATTATATGTTATAAATGTGGAAGGCCCGGCCATTACTCAAGACAGTGTCCTCAGACTGAAGTGAGGACTATGGCAGTTCAAGCTGCGGCTGTTCCTGTTTCTGTTGTTCCTCCCATGATCGAGGCACAGACGGTTGGTAGAGTATACACCATGGACCGTCAGCAATCAGAAAAGGCTCCAAATCTTGTGAAAGGTATAATTTATATTGATAATATGGATATTGAAGTTTTGTTTGACTCGGGAGCTACACACTCCTGTATGTCTGATTTTATGGCCGTTGGGCTAAACTTGCAAATGTACGACATTTCTCCTCCAATGAAAGTGGTGACTGCTACTGGAGAGGAGTGTTACACATCAGTATTATGCAAGGATGTGGAATTTAAATATGAAGGCCGAGATTATGTGCTGGATTTTATTTGTTTGCCGATGATCAGTCTTCAAGTTATCTTGGGAATGGATTGGTTATCAAAGAACTGTGCTATGATAGACTGCTGTGGAAAAAGAATTGTGCTCTCTGCTGATGATTCTGCTACTAGTTCTTCCCCATATCTATCTGTGCTGCAGGTTAGAAAGGCTTTGAGGGCCGGGGCATTGGGATATGTCTTTGTGGGGGGTTTAGTGGGTGGAAGTCATGAGGAGATTGACATTATTCCAGTGGTGAAGGAGTTTGTGGATGTGTTTCCGGATGAGATTCCGCAACTTCCACCGCACAGAGAGATTGAGTTCACCATAGATTTGTTGCCTGGTGTGGGACCCATTTCTCTGGCTCCATATCGGATGTCACCACCGGAATTAGCCGAGTTGAAGAAGCATATTGAGGAGCTTTCGGCTAAGCAGTTTATTAGGCCTAGTGTGTCCCCGTGGGGAGCACCAGTGATATTGTGCACTGATTACCGTCAGTTGTATAAGGTTACTATTAAGAACAAGTATCTTTTCCCTCACATAGATGATTTGCTTGATCAGTTAAGGGGTACTTGTG
>JAVKPL010009183.1:0-35634 GCA_032173675.1 Gastrolobium villosum
AAAAAAAAAGCATTTGAAATCACAGTATGCAAATAACTATCTATTGTTAAATATTACTTATACATAATGTTTCTTCTATCTAATTGACAGAGCATCAATTAACACGATTTTTTTTACCATATGAATCATGAGATCATTTTCTTAAATTATATTGTTCTATATTTGTGAAAATCGACAAACTCAAAATATAAGTATGAACAAAATATAGTAAAATTACAGTAACAGAAGTACTGAAAATCAATAACACCTGATTGAACATCCCTTATTTTCACATGCTTCATTTAAAGATAAATGACGTACGCTGAACCTCATATTTGAACAGTTGATAGAACGCACATCCAAGTGAAAACGAAAAATCATACCATAAAAAAGAGAAGTTGAAGTAAATATATGAATCAGCCTCACAACTATCTCTTCCCACTTGGCTCCAGATTTAACTCCTGAAGATTCAGTAACAGATCATCTGAATTCAAGTAAACCTTGTTGGCAGAATTTGAAATAGTGTGAGCAATTTCTCTTGCAGCTTCAATTTTCCTTAAGGTGATAAATGTCGAATTACTGGCAATAGCTTGACCAATCAATTGCGCACTCGTGGCTTCACCCTACTTATCAAAGCGAAATAAGAAAGTAGGGACAACAGAGCTTTCATATATAAATAAAAGAGAGTTGTAAAAGCAGTCGTCTCTTTATTTTGATGGAGTTCAAAATCAGTTATAAGTAGCAGTCATGATATGAGGATTTAATACATCACTCAAGCAGGACAATCAGCAAATACCCTTCTACGACGATACTTTCATCTTCTTTTATATTTCCTTTTTGTCTGGTTTCGTAGCAATTCAGAAACAATAAAAGCATGCAGCCAGTTCTAGAATTATTAAGAACCATCTTAAGTATAAGAATGGGACAAATATTTCACCCGTGCTCTAATAACAGCACTTCTTTTGTCTTGTTCAGCTTTTTCTACAACAAATTTAGCTCTCTCAGCTTCTGAGCAGCAACTTGCTTGGCTTCAATTGCAGCTGTGAATTCCTTCCCAAATGTCAAACTTGTGATTGATACATCATCCAATGCCATATTAAAATGGGAGGCCCTTTCAGTCAATATCTTCCTTATTTCTCGACTAACAGGCTGTAAAATTGGAACAATTTAGAAATAATCAGTCTCACCACTAAGGTTGTAATTTCACTTTTAGTATCCATCCTAAAGTAAATTTACTTGATTCCTAAGAATGCAAATTCCAACTGAGAAATTAAGAAGCATACATATAATTAGTCCAGTTACTAGTTGTCCAGAATAAAAACTGTGTTCCTACTTGAAGTCATGAATTGAAGTTGGAGCTTCCTCTAGCTTGATTGAGAAAACATATGATCTAATGCAAAGTCTATTTGGACCTTTGCTTACAGTCACTGATGAAAGCAAATTTGATCTTAGCATATTGATGGTGGTTAGGCAGTATATGAAAAAATGGGAATATATCTTTGCATGTTATCTGGAACCTGTATAAATTGGCATTGCCATCACACCTTAACGTAGTTATAGGGATTTTCTCTGTCACAATGTGATTGAAGAGTCTGATGTACCTTTCTTTATTATATGCTCAAAGAACAAATACCAACTAAATTTGAAAAGTCCATTGTTCGATGTTAATTTGAACTCAAATGCTTACATTATATTTGAAAGTAATACATGATGGTTGAACTGATATTAACCTGACTCTAATTCCTTCACTAGAAGTTTATTCAAATATCCTGTCTCTATGTGGGTGTCATGTGTGCCAACAACTATGCAAGATTATTTCGCATTGATATACACCAATTAAAATAGTCCATCACGAGCACTTGAGAAATAGTAAATGGTAATGGGTATGCAGGCTCCTTTTAAGGTACGATTGTGTTTCGTTTTGTATTAAAGATACAATCTGAATACAGAGTCCTCATAGAAGGATCACTCACTTCGGTATGGACATCAAACATCTGAGAGAGAATTGGCAGAGAGGACAACAACCAGAAAAAATATTTGAACCGACACGTGGATTCAATGTGCTAAATACTAGCTGCGAGAACAGACATTAAGGGCAGGGGAGACCCATCAAAATTTTAAGGAGCTTGTACATCGGATACGGTTTTATGTTATCTCTATATTGAAGTAATGTAAACTCTGTATATTCATTAATATGATTTGACAGCTGGAAGAACTATGCCGCGCACAACAGTAACTATATCCGCGAGTCCTGCATCAGCAACAGCATACAGCAAAAGGGTCAGAAAAATATAAGCTCCAAAATAAAAAGGCTAGCATAAGCGATGCATCCGATTTCACATATACATGCTAACCTATCTAAATAACTCGATTACGTTGCCAACTAGAGCAACGATATTGCAACCCTTTTATGCTAGTTAGTCCAATGGCAACATCATGTCACTTCAACAAATTTGGCAATGACATACAAACATCTAGCAGGGAAGCAAAGCCGTTATTATTTACATTGGGTATCTTTCTTCTCTTCGTTACTTAGAATCATTTTCTAAACGGTCACCATGTAGTATGGTCTCGAAAAACTCATCCAAGCCTCTACAAGCTTCAGCATATGGTTCCTTTTTTATCCAGTCTTAAGTCATTAAACTGTCAGTCTTGTTAGCAAGGAAAACACACTTGCTCTTCCTTTGCTAAAAGAGTCAATAAAAGAGTTGATGCTCCCTTTTCTATTGTTCATTTTGATATTTGGAGTCCGAGTCGAACAATGTCTGTTTTGGGTTTTCAGTAGTTTGTAACCTTTATTGATGATTTCTCTTGTTGTACTTGAGTTTATTTAATGAAAAATCGTTCTGAATTATTTTCAATTTATCAAAAATTGTGCTGAAATAAATACTTAATTTGGTGCTTCTATTTAAATCTTGCGCAGTGATAATGCAAAAGAATATGTGTCTGTTGAGTTTTCTAATTTTTTAGAGAAACGTGGGACGTTACACTAGCTGATATCACTTTCCTTGATCAACAACCTTTTCATTCTATCCCGTCTCAGATAACACAAGTTGATCAACAACCTTTTCTCACCTATCAGTGTCGTTAGCCTGCGCCTCCAGAGGATTTGACCCTTACTGACTCACCGCCTCCTCCTGTCGACTCTTCCCCTCCGGATCCTCCATCAGAGATTACTCCCATTGCCCATCGCAAAGGTATTCGATCCACTCGCAATCCTCATCCACTTTATAATTTCTTGAGTTATGATAGACTTTCTTCACACATTTTACTTTTGTTTGTAGTATTTCGTCTGTTTCTATTCCTAAAACTACAGGTGAAGCACTATCTCATCCAGGTTGGCATCAGGCGATGGTTGATGAAATGCAAGCACTTCACTCCAATTGCACATGGAATCTTGTTCATGCTCCTCCCGGAAAGTCAGTTGTCGATGGGTATTCACTGTCAAAGTTGGTCCTGATGGCACTGTTGATCGCCTCAAAGCTCGTTTGGTGGCCAAGGAGTACACTCAGATATTTGGTCTTGACTGTGGCGATACTTTTTCTCCTGTTGCCAAGATGGCATTTGTTCGCCTATTTCTTGCACTTGTTGTCATTCATCAATGGCCTCTTCTACAACTTGATATCAAAAATGCATTCTTACATGGTGACTTGTAAGAGGAAGTATATATGGAGCAACCACCAGGTTTTGTTGCTCAGGGGAAGAATTTTGGAATGGTATGAAAGCTTCGTAAATCTTTATATGGCCTGAAGCAGTCCCTTCGGGCTTGGTTTAGTCGCTTTAGTTCTGCTGTTCAATCTTTTGGCTTAACCAGAAGTAAATCCGATTATTTTGTCTTCTATAGGCACAGCTCTTCTGGCCAGTGCGTCTATCTCCTAGTCTATGTTGATGACATCATTATTACTGGTAGTGATCAAGTTGGAATTGATCAATTAAAGAAATACTTATTCAATCAGTTTCAAACCAAAGATCTTGGCAAACTTTGATATTTCTTAATGATTGAAGTGGCACAGTCTAGGCAGGGCATTTCCATTTGTCAGAGGAAGTATGTACTGGATATCCTAGATGAGACTAGTATGTTGGGATGTAAACCTGTTGATACACCTATAGATCCTAATGTTAAGTTGTTACCCAGACAGGGGGAGCCGTTGGAAGACCCTAGTCGTCATCGCCGATTAGTTGGAAAGTTGAACTATCTTACTGTGACAAGACCAGACATCTCTTTTGCAGTTAGTGTGGCAAGTCAATTCCTGGACTCTCCTTGTGACTCCCATTGGAATGCAGTTATCAGGATTCTTCGATATCAAAAGAGCATCAGGAAGAGGTTTATTATACACAAATAAAGGGAATACAAAGGTATCTAGCTATTCAGATGCTGACTGGGCAGGTTCTCCTTCAGACAGACGATCCACCTCGGGGTATTGTGTTCTCCTTGGAGAAAACTTGATCTCTTGGAAGAGTAAGAAGCAAATTGTGGTCGCAAGGTCAAGTGCAGAGGCAAAATATTGGGCAATGGGAAATGCAACCTGTGAGCTCATCTGGCTAAAACAATTGCTTAAAGAACTACATCTCTGTGAACAGCAGCCCATGAAGCTCATTTGTGACAATCAAGCAGCATTGCATATATCCTCTAACCCAGTCTTTCACGAGAGGAGCAAACATATAGAAATTGACTGTCACTTTGTTAGAGAGAAGATTCAGTCAGAAGAAATCGAGACATCATTTGTCAATTCCAGTGATCAACTTGGAGATGTTTCACCAAGTCTCTTAGAGGTCCCCGAATAGATCATATATGTAACAAGCTGGGAGCTTACGATATATACGCACCAGCTTGAAGAGGAGTGTTAGAAATAATATAATATTAAATAGCATTGTATTATTTATTATTTTGTTATTCTAGCAGGTTATTTGGGCTTGGCACATTAGGTCATTTAACCTCTTTAAATAGAGGTCCTTTGTACAGTTATATACACAATTGAATACAATATACATTCTTACTTTCAAGTTAATCAATGTGATTGTAATTGCGCTTAATATCATAAAGTAATGATAACAAACCGGTTCTAGAACGGGGTGTTACAAATAGTAGTTATTAGCAGATAAAAAACTAATCACGCCTACTTCTAAAAATAACTACTATACATCCTAAAAAAACTTATCACACCTACTTCTAAAATTAACTACTAAAATAATTGAACACTAATTTGATTTTAGCGGTTATTAGCAATTACAAGTCTTGCATTTCCTATTGAATCCAGCCATAAAGGGGAAAACTCAAACCAGCAAGACATATTTACAATGTAATCAAGAGGTTTGGTGAATAAATTATCAACTTTCAAGTAATAAAATCATACACAAGGGAGGCAAAAGTGGCACCTGTATATGAAGCTTCTTTAGTATAAAAGGTTTTAGAAAGAGCATCCATGGAACTGCAATTACAGCCAACAGCAATAGCAAAACCTACATATCATGAACAGTGATTCAGAACCATGAAAATCAGAAAATAGAAGAAGAATTTATTAAGCAGCGATGAGGGGAAGAACCAGAGTCATACTTGAAGTGGCCTTTGGCCCCAGAACAACTGATTCTCACCAAGATTGTCAAATGGGCTTAAAAACATGTAAATCATTACATGATAAAGGTCCGCCTGGGAGCCAGTACACCACTTGACAACAATGAGAAGGGAAAGATACCCAAATAGACTGTTAAGGAATATTATCTGTGGCACAAACTGGTACCTAAAAGGAACATGAAATTGAAGAGTAAGTTAAAACATTCTACTCAAAGGGTAGTAAAATAATAGCTGCAGGTGGAATTTAGAAAAATGAGACACCTTATATCCAGTGAGTTGCCAAAGAAACGAGCATTGAAATAACTTAATATAATTCCTAAGTTCATATGCACCACACCAAGCAGAATGGACATCTTCATCTTGAGAGAGTTCAGAAAAGGCAATTCTGAACGACTTCCACGCCAGCTGGGATCCACACCAAATGGGTATGGTTCTCGGTATTTTACTAAGCCAACAGTATGTGCATCCCTGATAAGAAGTGGAGAATGATGAAAAATCACACACCACTAAGTTAAAACCTGGCTGAAGTTTTTTTTCCCAATTTATACATGCTCTGACAATATAAATAGCCAAAATTAGCACAATTTTGAAGGAGGAAGGGAACATAACCAGAGAGCAAAACAAAAGAGCGCAACTGTGCAAGGGATGCCAATCTGATTATTCTTGATGACGTATATTTGAAGGTAATAACTTTTAAGTGAAATGTGAATCAAATCAAATCTAGCGAATCTTGAATCATTACCACGACTTGAATGGTTGAACCTATGACCTCTACCCAAAATCCATCCATCCCAACCACCTGAGTGGATGATAATCTATCGCCCAGATGGCCTATTTTAGTGGATAATTAACCCCTTTCTTTTTATAAATATAAGAGTTCTCAACAATAGTCAGAAATAATCAAAGTATGTGTCAACTCAAAAAACAGTTAAATAAATAAATAAAGGGGGCCACTTAAAACAAAAACAAGTAATGTATTGTGTATCTAGGTAATGGAACAAAAAACATCCAACTAGCACAAAAGCTATAAGCTCCAAAGAGACAAATAGAAGACACCTGCATGAACTATCTCGGCATTTATAAGCAGAAGCACCAAATATGTGAAAAGGAACACAGAAGAATTTGTTGTAGATTAACCCACAATAGATTGAAAATAGTGACATCAAAAGAAGCACATAGCGCCCACCAAATAGCATCTCCATAAAGCTTCCAAGTCGCTGGCAGAAATCAAATACAAAAGTCAGATATTTAATTCCAATGCCAAGAGCAGAACAAAAGTAAAGGATATGTTGTTCTCTGTTTGCACTTGTATGTAGTACAATAGATTTTTTATCATGATACATTTCAATTTAAAGAAATTTAAGGACAGAAAATCATGATAGTTAACAAAAAATTGCCACCAAATTACTGAGGTGTTTAACAGCTAAATCATGGAAAACACTGGATGCTCAAACTTTGAACATCATTATGGTGATCATATTAAACATCAGCACAAGAAGGATGTTCGAATTTGATATATCTAAAATAAGCTTTTTCTCAAAGAAAATTAACCATAACAGATGTCACACGCCCATTATGATTTTTTGGTATAATCCTTCCTTTGCTACTTTATTTATGTCAGTTAGAATGAAATTACCCGAGTGCTGAGCTTGCTTTCATGTGCAATAAGAACCAACGCTCCCAGCAACAGGCAAATTCCATGACCCCAGTCCCCAAACATCACCGCAAAAAGAAATGGGAATATAATAGTTGTGTAAACTGCAGGATTTGCTTCTTGATATCTTGCAACACTGCCAGTGCCAAGTAAAAGGGCTCGTTAGGAGTCTTTTCAGTTTTCATAGCAACACTGCAAAATCAGGGTGGCGTCCTAACTAACTTTCTGCAATGCTATGTATATTAATCAGACATTTATTTGTCTATTGATATGGGCATAGAACATTGCCATGTATTTCTAACAGCATGAAAAGTGATTTATTTCAATACATTAACGTATTTGTGTTGCTGCTAATAAACACAGTAAATATTAGGCTCACCCATATGCATCAACAATTTCCTGATATGGACTTGTGAAATTGTTGGTCCTAAAATATGTTGGTGGTGATTCCAGTGCATCCATTGAATGAAAGATTATGCCAACTTGAGAATTGCTGTCAAAAGTTGCACGTTGCAATGCCTCCTGAATCTGGAAAATCAGTAGATGCAATCTCTTTACTAGAAAAATATAAATCAAAGATGTCTTCAACTCCTCAAAAACTAAAAGGTAAAGGGAGTTATTGAGGATCAAACAAATTTGAGGAAACTAAAAAAAATTACCTGTACTTTTGCAAACATAGGACACCAGCCCTCTCCAACAAGACATTTTTTGGTGACATCAAAATTTAACATGTTCAGTGTATCATACACAGCCTTCTCTCTTCTTACCTAGCACAATATGATAAGGATGAGATCTATTGGTTTATTACAAATACCTATCACTTGCAAACAATGATCAGATACTAGGACTGCTTTGCAGCTACAGTACAAGGAACAAGAAAATATCAGACAAGAAGACATTCAGAAGCTAACTCTTACCATGTCCATCCATTTTGCTAAATGACCTCCTAAAGAAGCTAGAGCCTTATTCCGATGCCTGATCCCAGCATCCAACGTTGCCTCTAAGTCATCAAGACGTGATGAAACCTGTAACCATAAAATATACTTTTCAACTATAAATCATACAGTTTCCAACTTCCCATTATATATTTTTACAGTCACCAATGATGATATGTAATGATACAAAGCAACATCAAGAACCTAACAATTTTCAATAAGCAATTTATTATAGCACACTTACAAGATTCGACGTAGTCTCCATTTGAGTACACATTCTCCTCCAGTTGATGAAACAGCATGGCCAGGACTTGAAACAAGAAAATCACATGCCTGAAATATACCCACAAAAGTATATCTATATATATATATAAGTATTTTATATTAAAAAATAGGATTGCATTATAATTACAAAATAAAATATCATTATTATTTGACAAATACATTAAAAAAAAGCAGGTTGAACAAAAAATACAATAACTAATGCCAATTATGACCAGAAAGACCACTATTTGCTAACTGAATTCAAACAGGAAAAAATTCTCTGAAAATACTATGAAATAAACACTTTAAAAGTGACAAGAGAATATCACCACAAATAAAATATTGCAATACAATCTTGAACTCCAAGAGTTCATTATATGATTGCTGAAGTTTCTCACTGTTAGAATTCATTTCAATTAGCTCATGTTCATGCTCAGCAAGTTGTATCTGGTTTAAGAGAAACTCAACAGAATTTATAATGTCAGATCCAAGAGAGAAAATTCCCACATAAACTGGTCAGACAACCAACTATAGTTACAACATCATATTATTGCTAGCAGCCTGACAACTATCTTGAATGCAAGCCCCAGGACAGTGATCATATCAGATGGGTATAAAAAGCAAATAGAGAATGACCTCTAAATCCTCCAAGTAAATATCTGGTTGCAAGACAGAAAGCGAAGACATTAAACTGGCTTTATTGATTTGATCCTTGAAGAACCGTAGCTTTCTTGACATTTCTGCACATCGCTTTACCTGTATAAAGCAAAATGCAATTAACATTGATAATTGAAAAAATATAAATATTATCACAATCATGACTTCTGAAGATAGATAACAATATATCTAGTTCAAAAATAAACTACAGAGAAGTTAATATGTCAATATTTTATACACTAAATTCAGTTAGCATTAATTCTAGAAAAACAGAGGAACAACATAAAAACAAGCTCTTTCACTAAGTTTGAACCGATTTCTTCCATGCTTTAGTATCAAATCAGGAGGATTTGGATAGCTATAATCTGATCCACTAGTAATTGACTATAACTTTTCATTTTATTTTTTTTACCGGTAAGTCGAGAACATAATGTCATAACAACCGGTCCATAGAAAAACCTCAAATCCCACCTACAGACAAGGCCTTATCATAAAACAACTAAACTAATGAGTTACCATTCCAAAAAAGTGACAAAATTAAGGACGTTCAAAAAGCAACTTGATTTCAAATAATTAGTGCAGTGTAGATTACCTGGTTAACAAACGTTCTCTGGAAGGGGCTTTTCTCGGCATTTAACTACAGATGAGAAAAAAAAGTCCGTAAGAAATGTGGTGATCAAAGATCATAGAACAATTTTACACCACAACATCCAAACCAGCAATTTTAGAAGGGCAAAAAGTACTTCTTGAAGCCCCCTATGGCAGCAATGGAAAAAGATGGAAACAAAATTTTAATATTTCCTGACAGACCTGCAAGTTGCCACCCAAAATACCTTTGATAGCGGGAGACAGCATTGTATATGATATTGCAAAAGGATATCATTGAAAATTTAAATAACATCCCCACTTTTAGTCTCTCCCAGTGAAAATGTATGAGAGAATAGACCAGAATCAGAAAATTAACATCAAAGTTTTTGCACATCCAATATAAGCTGAAATATTCAGATCCAGATACACCCAGGACTCTAGAAAGAAAAGAGCTACAAATCTCAAGATATACAGCCATTCTCCCATCTTACATGTATGGTTCTCCACCAACTTTTACTCATATGGTCACACATAAAGAAGCCAATAATAAGGAGAGTCCTCGAATATAAAAAAGGAGTAGATCTTCGGTATTACTGCAACACGTGCCTCCTTTACTAGAATTAGAAATAAGTGAGACTCATGCTATCAAAAAAGAAGTCGACAAAATAAATGCAGTTAGGTCAGTATATTTTGGGTTTGTTGTAGGGAGCTTTACATTGCATTTGCAAGAGGCAGATCACATGAACCGAATCTATGACATTCAAGTCACATGGCGACAGCATCAACAGTTGTGCCAAGTTTCTCTTTCAATAAATAATTATAATAATAACGAATACTAATTGTCAAGCAATATGATAGGATCAAGTCCGATCGGAAGAAGAAGATAGAAGAAAATAGAAGGAAGTAGAAGAAAGGGGAAAGAGGAAATGGGTTGCAGAAAAAAGATGAGAGATACTGAATGACTTCTTTATTATTTTCATACCGACAAGTGTACACACATGTTACTTTAATACAACATGTTTCACACTTATTGTTACACGTCACTTTCCACTAAATCACATTACACTTTCAATTCTCTATACATCTATACAGTGTCTCTAAACCGTAATGGTTTTCTCCTTTCTCTAACAGCCTTTCTTGTTGCTATACTTGTTTCTTTAAGTTGACTTCCCTCTTGATCGGTCTGCTCCTCCATTTCTGTTTCTTCATGGCTATCTTCGATCACTATCGTATCACAATATAGCACTCTAACACGTTTGGGTTGGAAGAGTTGGAGTGAAGTGCTACATTAAATGCAAATTGGAAAAGCAGAGAGGTCTTTCCACTGCACATTAACATAACATTCATAAATAATAACAATTTTCACCAAGTCAAATTCATATGTATATAGAGAGAGAAAGAGGAAATACGAAGAAGGAGGGCCAGAAAGAAGAAGAGGATTGGAATGGTTTTGAAATTGTTGAAGCAGGTTCAGGTCGGTGCTTCCTCTCTAGAAGAACATCTCCATCATCACTTTCACTCTCAACTCTTCTTCTCACACTACGACGTCGTATTAGTTCACAGCTGCCGTTGATATCCGACCCGACTCATCCAGGTTTGGTTTTAAGATTGAGAGAAAGTTTTTACTTTAGTTCCTTAAAATTAATTGGTTAGTCGTATGAAATCTAAGGTGAACCTATTTTCTGTTTTTTAGTCATTTTGAGAGATTAATGTAAATCTTTTTTGAATTTATGAAGATTACTATTTCAACTAAATAGGTTTACTTTGAATCTTTAAGAGAACTTGAGAGTAATTTTTATTTATAAGGGATTAAAATGAAAATCATAATTTTTGTTTGAGACAAAAAAAAGATATCTACTCTAAAATTTAAGTTTCAATTTCAAATGAACAAACTTGTTTAATTTAAAGTGTTTTGCTTCTAATTTCCTTTATTAGATAATTTTTCTTTATAATGTTGCTAAATATAATTAATTTGAGTGTTTTTATTAAGTATTAAATGATATGTAATGAATAAAAATTCTGATCTCTTTCCTGGTACTATTTTCGATTATTTTAAATAGATTTTGAAAAATCAAGGACGAAATAAAAAGATTGTTGTTTATTAGCTATTACGATAGTGGTGACTGGTGAGGGCGACGGTAAAGGTGGATTGCAAAATATCAACCCCAACTTAAGAAATTAAAACAAAAACAAAAATAAAAAAGAAGCAATTGAAGCCATATCCATAATTTATCACCATTATTAAAATGCAGATTGGATGTGATTTAAGAATCCACATGCGCCTCTGAACCATTCTAGGAGATGTTTGAAAACGCTACACTTCATTGTCTTTAAATGATACTCATACTCTTAAAATTTAAATGATAAGATAAAATATAATTATCTCAATCATATATTATAGGGGAAGAATATATTTATCACCAAAAAAGTTTACCACCTCTCCAACCAACTTAATAACCATTGATTTTCGTCAGTCTAATGGTTATAATTTATTGAGAATTAATAATTAATTAATAAATGCAACCCAATAAATCCACTAAATTATAACTGTTAGATTGACAGAAATCAATAGGTTGGTTGTAAAAGTGGTAAACTTTATTTATAGTCATTATAAATTAAGTTAAAGGGGATAATTATATTTATAAATTTTTTGTTTATAAACTACGCTATTTACTTCCAGTAGTACATAGTTATATTGTGTTCTTCCGGGAATATATAATCTAATTTGTAAAAATTTATAAAAAAAATTTGTAAACGATCCTTCTCGAAAGTTAAATATGTTCTGGTCCTTCTGGATCAACTTCACAGCCCTAGTTCATGGCTGACATCTAAAGACCCATTTCAGGGGTAAATCTCCTATCTTCCTAAAATGAGACTCCTAATCACCCCATCATTATACACATTAGTGGTGCATTACCTTGACACGCACCAATAAAGTCTTCGCCAAAATATATTTCCTTCACCCGTCAAAGGACACCTTACAACATTTATGAATTGTTACTCGCCAAAATATAAAATATAGAGCCACAGCCCACAGTGCCTCCGCTCTTCGAGCATCTATGAGATACTTAGGAGTACTACCTCTAACTAAGAGCACCTCCATCTATAAGAGATATTTATTGAAAATCATTACACCAACAATTCAAAATATATGATGAGAAATATTTTTCTATGTTGTAGGAAAAAATTATCTTATGTTATAAAAATAAAATTATAAATGGGAATCACAGATAATAGGAGGGGAAAAAAATGGTTAGACCCAACCTTCTTTTGTGTGTAGACATAACCCATATTTTATATCACATAACCCGAGGATGGGAACCTCATTTGAGGTATCATAAGATCCTACTATATGAACTTCGAAGAAAAATCCAATGTTCAAAAAGAAGCGAAGAATTACTACATTTATGTTCTCCTTTATCAACATACTTACACCGTTTATAGAATAATTTAGGATAAATTTGAATATTTAGTTGTTATTATTTTAATGGTGTAAGTAGCATCAACAACTGGTCACAAACATGCAACTTGTGGCGCTGTAGACTCAATCATCCTACAAATGTAGTCAATGGTGGACCATAACAACAGAATCACAATGCTATAATAAATCAATCGCAATTCCCTGGCATTCGCACAAAGATACTATTTAGGAACAGAAGTACTGAAAATCAATAAAACCTGATTGAACATCCCTTATTTTCACATGCTCCATTTAAAGATAAATGACCTACGCTGAACCTCATATTTGAACAGTTGATAGAACGCACATCCAAGTGAAATGAAAAATCATACCATAAAAAAGAGAAGTTGAAGTAAATATATGAATCAGCCTCACAACTATCTCTTCCCACTGGGCTCCAGATTTAACTCCTGAAGATTCAGTAACAGATCATATGAATTCAAGTAAACCTTGTTGGCAGAATTTGAAATAGTGTGAGCAATTTCTCTTGCAGCTTCAATTTTCCTTAAGGTGATAAATGCCGGATTACTGGCAATAGCTTGACCAATCAATTGCGCACTCGTGGTTTCACCCTGTTTATCAAAGCGTAATAAGAAAGTGTTGGGCTTCCTCCTTCAATGCTAAGCCCAAGCCCATTTTGAGGGGTTTTCCTAAAATACCCCTAACTCTAATTCCACCTCTTATAAATTCTCATTGTTAGGGTGGATGCTAAAAATATGAGAAGATTGAGTTGAGAAAAATTTGAGAGAAAATATTTGATTGTTTGAGCAAAAGCTTTATGCTTTGCATTTGAGAGATCTCTAGGGAAAGTTTGAGAGAAACATCTCTAGGGTAGTTTGATTATCACCATTGTTGGAGAGGTTGAGTTAACCACCACATTGGTGTATTTGATTATTGTAACCATTATTCTCATAGTGGATTTTTGATCTGGACTAGGTCCCGTGGTTTTTTACTTCTTCATTGGAGAAGGTTTTCCACGTTAAAATTTGGTTGTGTTCTTCTTCTCTCTCTCCTGTGTTTGTTTTTGATTTTTCCCTGCGCTCCCGACCTGGTGATATTCAGGTCGTGGTACTGCCGAGATCCGAACAACGGATCTGGTTGACTGACTTTCGCACAAAAGGCTTCCTAGCCGAGTTTGAGGGAACCGAGTTCTCAACAGAAAGTAGGGACAACAGAGCTTCCATATATAAATAAAAGAGAGTTGTAAAAGCAGCCGTCTCTTTATTTTGATGAAGTTCAAAATCAGTTATAAGTAACAGTCATGATATGAGGATTTAATACATCACTCAAGCAGGACAATCAGCAAATACCCTTCTATGACGATACTTTCATCTTCTTTTATATTTCCTTTTTGTCTGGTTTCGTAGCAATTCAGAAACAATAAAAGCATACAGCCAGTTCTAGAATTATTAAGAACCATCTTAAGTATAAGAATGGGACGAATATTTCACCTGTGCTCTAATAACAGCACTTCTTTTGTCTTGTTCAGCTTTTTCAACAACAAATTTAGCTCTCTCAGCTTCTTGAGCAGCAACTTGCTTGGCTTCAATTGCAGCTGTGAATTCCTTACCAAATGTCAAACTTGTGATTGATACATCATCCAATGCCATATTAAAATGGGAGGCCCTTTCAGTCAATATCTTCCTTATTTCTCGACTAACAGCCTGTAAAATTGGAACAATTTAGAAATAATCAGTCTCACCACTAAGGTTGTAATTTCACTTTTAGTATCCATCCTATAGTAAATTTACTTGATTCCTAAGAATGCAAATTCCAACTGAGAAATTATGAAGCATACATACAATTAATCCAGTTACTAGTTGGTCAGAAGATAGGGGAAAATATAAGTAGATACTAACCTCCTCTCTGAGTAATGAGTTGACTAGCATTACACTGTGCAACCACAGTTTTAAGAGTTTCATGTATAATAGAAGGCAGGAGCCTTTCATTATAATTCTCGCCCAGGGTTCGATAAATTGTTGGTAATTGGTCTGGCACAGGGCGTGTAAGGACTAAGTCCAATTCTCACCTAGCAAAAACAAATCGAAACTGCAGAACAAAATATTGTGGCGTATGCTGCATCAAAAATATATTTAGAGAAAAGAACTGAATAAAGTATTGTCCAAACTCAAATAGGGTAAGCACTGACTACATTTTCTTGATTCTAATAAATCAATATTAACCATTCAACCATAAATCTAGAATATCATGGTCATAGATTGTAATAGTTCAAATATAAGGGATCTGAGCAAAGTGCACAACATGGAAAGGGTTAACCGGGGGAAATGTATGAACAACTTGAGAGTCGAGAATAAGCGACTCGGAAAAAAATTAAAAGATTAATGAAATGGATAGGCATCAGATCAGCAATGAGTAATACAGACAGACATAAGCACTTAATGTCAACAGCTCATACAGAAGGAAGCATGCTTACATACAATCATGAAATAGCATTATGCTAATACTATAAAAGAGCGCTAGCGTAATGGCTGTAATGGATTAAAGAGTCAAGAATGGAGAGGGAAAAGCACTACCCTATCTTTTCCTTAACCCCATATTTTTCTTTGTAGGCAGGAAAGGGCAAGGTGAAGGAAGATAATCCAGCTTCAAAACAAACAACATGTTGCTATAACTAAAATGAAAGCAAAAAGAATAAGAATAACCTGTTTGACCCTTGATGCCACAAATTCAAGCACACTGAAAGATCAAAAGTCATGAGAATAAGAAAAAAAAAGTGGGACAAACAAAAAGATTTACCATTTGGAGATCACGGCTTCCAGAAGTACTCTCCACTAAATGAGGTCGTGCACGAACATCATAGATCACAGGCCTGGAATCATAAAATGTGTCCCTTCTGGGTAGACCTGCACACAAGAGGCATACTATATTGATATGTTGCAATAAGATTACTATTAAACATAGGTCTAATCGTCC
Source organism: Gastrolobium villosum (assembly GCA_032173675.1). NCBI lineage: Eukaryota > Viridiplantae > Streptophyta > Magnoliopsida > Fabales > Fabaceae > Gastrolobium > Gastrolobium villosum. The sequence goes on from JAVKPL010009183.1 coordinate 16,044, forward strand.
AAGTATCCAGAACTTGAAGCATACTGATTCAGAGGTATGGAAGCTTATAGACCATATGTTAAACTCATGCTTAACAGCAAGATTGTTTATCAACCATAAGGCTGAAAGCCTTTTTTCTATAAGGGCTGGCGTGCCACATGAAAACCTAAACACAAGAATATGATAAAATGACACGGTTAAAGGAAATTTTATGCTCCACTTAGGAGAAGCACAACCTTGTTAGTAAAATATAAAAAAGTCTTCATGGAAGTAGGTCTTTAGGAAAACCTACTCCTAAGGACCAATTAATATTTAGCTAGAATGGTTAAGGCTTCTATGTTTTCCTTGAATTTATACGACAATGGAGTTAATTAAAAAAAAATCTTAAAAAACAAGCAAACAACATTAAGTTCATTTTCAATGTTCACATCATACTTGAACTTTGCAACAGAAGACTTTCATTTGAGTATAGACTTCAGCTAAAGATAATGAAAGGTGTTGCAAGTGGAAAATAGTTATAGGCGTTGATAGCTCTCCGGTTGCTGCAGCAACACTCACTTTCACAGGATCCGGATCCGTATCCTAATTATTTTTTTTGTTAATTTCAGGATCCGGCTCCGTATCTTAGTATAATTTATTTGCTGCAAGTTTTCTCATCAGCAACGACAGCAAAAGTGAGGAACCCATAGTTATAATACAAAAATTTCTTTCAGTTAACAGCTAAAGACAATGAAATAACCTTATCTTTGACACCGACTATACGATTGAAGACAATGGCTCGATGACCTCCCTCAACATTGTACAAGGTGTTTGCAGCCCCATACACAACAAGCCCACCAATTATGCTAACTTTAAGCAAAGCAGAGAGTCCGCCACCAGGAACCTTTGGGACATTCACGTTGTTAAAATTCATCTGGCAACATTATTAAAATCAGCCATTAATAAAGCTTCATGAAGCATCAAAAGGTGGAATAAATCATGCAGATTTAGCATAAAGCACAAGCAATTACAAATAAAAATTTGCTTACAATGAAATAAGATCACACTAACTAAAAACACAAAAAATGATAATTTTCAAATATAAGAGAACCTAGTGTGTATCTCTATAACTCATATGTTGGAACCTTCCACTTGCAAGAAGCTTTAAAGACAGTAACAATAGTTGCAACCAAACAAGGAAGAAAAACATTGAACTAAAAAGACAACGGAGACAACATCAAAGCAAACATGCAGCTAGGGGTGGTAAACGAGTCAGGGGCCTTTGGCTCGACTCGTAAAGGCCTGAGCTCGTGTTGGAATCAGGTTTGGACTTGTATAAAAGCTCGTTTAATAAAAAGGCCTCAGTCTCTAATTCAGAAGCTCGACCTTAGAGCCTCCCAGGCTAGCCTAGTATATAAATATTTATTTATATTTTTTATACTGCTTGTAATAACTCTCTCTCTCATCAATTTATTTCATCCCATTTATTCTTTTAACAGACTTTTTGAATGATTTTGTTCTATATTATGCTATTTGGATATATATTGAATTTATGTATATTTATGGAATTACTAGTGCTGTATTATATTATCCTTCATCCTCCTTCACATAAACAAACCCACAAAAACTTATTCGTTCCACTGTGCACTACACGTTTGTGTCAATTTTTTATTTTTTTTATTTTTTATTTTTGTTGGCACTTTTTTTTATAATGGGTTAAGATAATATAACCTGTTATCTACCTTCTCTCACTTTAATTTTATTTATTTATTGCAGACTTTGTAAATTATTGCTGCAAATCGGAAGCTAAGGTTTCTATCTGGAAATTGATTTTTCGTGAAATTATGTTCTCTTATTTTTATTCTTTAACATGCTAACAGGCTAAGACAGGTTTCACACAGGTTTTTTTTTTTGTAAATAAATCAGGCCACAGACCAATATTATATTCGTAACAGGTAACAGGCTAAGGCCAGTCGGACACGTTTAAATACAGGCTTGACCCGTTAAAATCAAAACTCAGCTCGGCTCGGCCTGTTAACACCCCTACATGCAGCGCACCTTTCAGTCAACGGTTGTAGAGCTATTTGCTCGGAGGAGGTGGACAACGGGTTCAAATGTTATTGGGTTTTAGGGAAAAAAAATTATATGCTCCAGGACACTGAATCTTTTGGTGCTTCCTCTCACAACACCGTACAATGCCCTGTAGTTAGGAAATTTCAGTGCATGAGTTTTTTTAGCTTGATTTAGGCCTTAGTTTCATTCATTTGATTCGAGACTTATCTGGCTCATAGGTACAATTCCATACAGTATTGTGTGTTAACTTTTTCATTATCATCGAATCATGCATTATCAAATCATTAAAAAAGTTTAACTTTATAGTTAATATAAAAGAAGTTTAGGTTTTATAATAACGTATCATTAATTACATTATGAGTGGAACTGTGGAAGTGAGTTCGGATAGACTTCTAAAACTTAATCAATCCAATCCGAAGTTAAAGATTGGGTTCGGTTCAAGTGAGAAGAAGGTAAATTTGACTTAAGTCAAGTTAGGTTTTAGGTCAGACGAATTCAAGCTTGCAAAACCCAATCTGATTCAATATATAACATTTTCTATTTATTTTTTCTTAAAATAATTAAACATGACTCGAACCAATCTAAATTTGATCGGATTCTGTACCCAAAAAAAATAAAAAAAAAATTGATCGGATTGATTCAATTTGGGTTGTCCAAAATATTTAAGGGTAAATTATTGTTATGTCACAGGAAACTGAGATACTTTCATGCACAAACAAAAATTTAGGAGACAGAAAAAAAATTTAGGTGAGAGAAATATTTTTCATGGGTCTCATCTATGGAATGTCTACGCAGGAAACTTACTTTGTTTTGCTGTAACATAAGAATCGAATTCCCCAATATTTAATCAAACCCAAACCGAACTTTTAGAACTTTTTTTTCTTCATAAATATGACCCAACCCAATTACATCCATATGTCACATTATTAAATAATAGTTAAAAATATTTTTGGGAGGAGTTTAAAGTTTTAATTCTGAATCCGTCCCAAATCGGATTAGTTGCGAAACAATGAACCGATTGAAATATTTCTAAAAAAAAAAATAGTTAAAAAAAAAAAAATTCAAGATGACAATATCTAGATTAGAGGTATTCTTATACGAATGTGAGAGTAATACATTAAATTTGCCCTTAGAAAATATCGTACAGTGGGTCTCTTTCTTGTAAAGTTGTAACCTATTTGGTCGTGGGGTGATCTAGAGCCATGGCACTGGGCTGACACTTTGGGCCACCAACATAAAGTTTACAGGCCTTCCTCTTATTGGTGGGTTTTCTTCATACCATTCTGTTAGGCAATTCTTGATCATAGTAAAGGTTACAGCCCAAACAATTTATTTATATTTTAAATTTCTTTTTTCGAAAGGCAAAGAGCAATTAATTTTTTTTTGAGATGAAATTTTGAAAAAATGAGGACTCGAACTTAGCAGTAGTCGTAGCAGTAGCAATGTAGAAGCTGTAGCGATAGCAGTAAAGGTAGTAGCTAGAGTAGTAGTGGTATATTATCAACATGTGAGAATTTCATACATGTTTCAAGATAAAATATAATTAATTACTTAATTATATTGTAAGAAGTAGTTAGAATTCTAATTTTCTGTTTAATTTTAAAATTTTAAATGAGTGATAAATTGTATATACATTTTTACGTTGTCTAAACTAACTATTTGTTATGGACAAGTATATTGGACCCATCTTGGGCCTAGCCATTCAAATATATTAAAGTGCAAAAGTCCTTTTTACACCTTATTTCTCCTCATATCTCTATTGACATGTAAACCTCTCTATTTACAGATAGAAAATATATTCTTACTATCAAAAAAAATTCACTACCAACTCACTATTGGATCAAAGAGAGAGAATGCTGAAAAATTTATGAAGAGAGGGAAAATTTTGATCCAATAATAATTAGATAGCTAATGAGTTGGTAGTGAATTTTTTTATAATAAGAATATCCTCCTCTTACACATATTAAGGAGTTGACACTTGGATAAAAAAATAATTTTTATCTCTCCTCTCTTCTGAGTCATTGTCCCATTTTGATTGGTCGGGAGTCTGGACCACTAAATCAATGGTGTTTCGGGAGCACCAAAATTTTCTCTAGGCTTCGGAAAAAAATTAGTACTCCGGACTTATATGCTCCTTCTATTAAGGGCGTATATCCTCCTCCCACCGAGTCAATTGTACTCCAAGAGCACCCAAATTCTTCTCCCATACTTCAAAGTAGAGATAAGTAAAGGAAGACACAAATCTCTCTTTCTCTTACATAAAAATATTATTTAAATAGTAGTACATTTTTAGCGTAAGTGTGGTTACACATAATTTATTGTTACCGAACAATCACTCCTTTTTTTGGTAACAGAATCACTCCTTTTAATTTACGTAATAATATGCTGCAAGAGTGCAAGGTAATAGACTGAAATATCTTCTAAGGAATATGACATCTTGCACTATGTTCCGATGTGGGTGACAAGCACTGACACCCTCATCATAAAGACCGATAGCCCCTAATCAATCAATTTCTAGAATTAAATTTGCATACCCCTTGTTGAGTTTTCAAAAGGACCCTTCACAGAATCATAGGTCTCTAAACAGTTTATAGCATGTATTCTGTAGTAGGGTTGTTAACAGTTTATGATGAAGGGTTAGAATTTTTCCAACAACAATAGAGAAAAAGAGATATGAGTGTGAAAGTGGAGGCAGACAAATTCCCAGTAAGCCAGCTAAGTTCTCACTGGCGACTGTGGATTGTAGAGAGAAATTGGACCCAGTTGCATCGTGGGATAACTTTGGTTTTGAAAAATCCAATTTTGTAAAGAGTGAGGATATTCTAACTACCAAAGATTCGAGCATATCTTTGTTACTAGTGTAGTATGTACTCCTTTACTACAAGTAAGAAAAAGTTATGATTTATTATTTCTAAATTAAGTAAATGATGCACTGAGTCTTCAGTACTACAGTAGTACTGAAGATATTTCCCAAAAATTCTCACTACTAATTTACTACCTATTCCATCTTCATTGGATCAAAGAGAGAGAATGTTAAAAAGTGTTTAAAGAGAGAGAAAATCTTATTCTAATGATGATTAAATAGGTAGTAAGTTGGTAGTAAAAAAATTTGGTAGTGAGAATATCCCTCCTCTTTATTAAATTAGCTTTAAAAGTTTTTGTCAAGGTTTCAAGTGTTACAATTTCTGAAGAGAAGTGTCAATGAATAATTCATGCTAGACAGCAACCGGGTCGGGATCAGAGAACTAGAAGTGAAGGGGTTTTTTTTACTTTTTTTTTGTCATGTCTAAAACATTTTAAGGTTATAAAATGGATTTTCAGGCTCCTAAGCATGTTAACAGACATTAAACATATAATGCTACTACTTTCCTAGCAGAATCAAAACATTTGGGGATGCGCCACTTCTTAATTTCTTATTGATCATAAAAAAGCTGTACTTAGTAGTAGTACTAATAGTTCTGACATATTGTAATATGTTATGTCACTTAAATAATGCTGGATTTTTTTATTTTTTTTGTCATGACAAATTTTGCACACACATGTGCTAAAGGGGGACCGCAGAGGAGTCCTTATGTCAAAGCCCATATGAGTGTAAAATATGAATGTATAGTTGATTTGGAATAGTAATTGGATATATCAAGTGGTGGTGTGACCTATAATCATCCTTTTATTGCATTTCACAATGGAATATAATATAGTTGGTTCCTATTATTTCTTATTTGCAGTGTAGCTTATTGGAGAACTAATTAAACAAATCTATCTGATTATATCTGACTTGTCAGCGATTACAGGGAATTAAAAGGGGGCTTTAAAGTGCTAACTACGAAGATGTGCCAATTCCTTATTTGCATTTGTCATTCTTTGTGCTTCACTAGCAATACAGAAAATATATGCTGTGGAATTACCTTATCTGAAAAGAATACAGATTGCGTTAGCCAATACTTGTTCCAATTTCTTATTAACACCCTTTTTTCTTTATTTATCAGATTATGTCATAGTTTTTGCAATAGAGTTTTAGGATTAAAATGAAGTCCATAACATCATAATTATGTTATTAAAATTCATGTCTCGTAATCTTCCGTTCATTCTCTCCGTTTCATTGACATGTTATGTATGTTCTTTTCCCGACAATTATCTCCATCAAAATCGATAAATATGGCCATTATCACATTGTTTTCTAGCTAGCATGCGCAACTATATCGTCCAGAAAATTCCTCGGCAGTTTAATGTCACTGTCCTTGGACATTTTTCATTAGACTGGTGCACTCATCATAAATCACGGTCTTAATTCTCTCAAACTTATTTTGCCCTTTTATATATTTATTTACATAATCTCTTGCATTAACGGAAAATAAAGTCTCCAGGAATTTTGTACTTTGTAGTTTGACTAATATAAAGATCCAGGGTATCTGTTTTACGTGTAAAGCAAGTTTTTTTAAGGGTTTATCATCTATTATTTAACATGACCAGAAAAATTTTCCTACACTCACAACATTTTGTGGGGCCCGCAAAACGAATCTCTATGACATTACACAATCACTTTTCCTACAACATAACTCTTATAAAACCCTTTTTTTAATTAAACAAAGAAATCATTATTTTTTAATGAAAAATAAAGAAAGTGATATTTTATTTGGGCGGCTTTTTATGCGGTAACTGCAAAGAGATACTGTCTGCAGCTAAAATAAAAAAGTGGCCTTACTATTTTTCATTTTATTTACACATGACCGGCTCTTGAATTGCTTGTAGTCCATAATTTTTATTGGCAAAATGTAATAAGCGCATAGAAAAGTCGAATTCTACATAGGAAAGAAAGAAAACGTGGGAGAATAATCCAAAAATTTGTATCTTCACAACATATAGAAGTGGATTCTTCTTCTTTTTCTTTTGAAAAAGGGAAAAGAAGAGAAAGAAAAAGAAGTTGGCTTTGAAGATAGTGACCATATTATTAATCTCATGTTGCATGAGATAATTATCTCATACAACAGAGATAAGATAGTGAGGTCCACTACTTTTTTGAAGAAAAAAAAATTAGTAGACCCCGTTATTTTGTCTTTATTGCATGAAATAATTATCTCATGCAACATGAGATAATTATTTCCTTTACTTTATATATGCTTAGAAAACAAATCGATTAGGTAGGCGTAACAGTTAATTTAGTTAGTCATGATTTTTATTTTTATTTTCAATTTGTAGATATGATTACACAGTAAGTGATATTTTTCTTCCTAAGCTCTTTCTCCCTAGTGAAAATAAAAAATCCCAAACTAAATCCTTATAATTATTTTTAAGAATTCAATAAAAATGGCAGCACTGGACAATAGGTCAATAATGATTTAGTGGGTTGAGTAAAGGAGAGTGGCTAAGTGGGTCTCTATGGTTTAGCAGTTTCTAGACACAATTGAATTGAGGATACGTTGCTCTACTTGATTGACATGGAAAAGAAAAAATGGTAGAGTTGAGATTCCCCTTCAACTGTAGCTAATTTGTATTGTGATTTGTCTCACACACCTTAAAATCAGGAAATGACAAATTGGATTTTGGTAAGATTAAGAGAAACAAAGTTTGAACTTATTTGCATTCTCCAATTCAATTTTGTTTATATAGGCTTGCTATACATGATGTTCCAAGATCACCGACCACCTTTTAATAATATCAAGTAGCATTTCTTTAATAGAAAATAATAAATGTAGTTACTGAAAATTGAACTTATAATTATCAGTGTCTAGCTATTGATGGTAGTATAAGACTACAAGTAGAGTTAGGAACGATGGCTATTGGCTACCGACACTCATGACTTGAATAGTACTAGTACATGGTATCCTAGATGATATAGCAAATAACACCTAAAATTTAAAGCTATTGCAATACTTTAATAGATGCTGTAGGACCAAAGTTATCAGATTTGATTGCTCCTTTCCTCCTTTTTCTTATTATTAATTAAGCTTTTCTGGAATTGAATATAGGCCTACATTCGTATTTCATTTATTTATCTCTTATTTTTAGTTCAGTTGCATGTACTAAAGGGCTCGAATAGAAGAAAAATTTACCCGGGAAATGTAATTATCGGGATCTACAGAAAAAGTGAATTACATAGAAAAGTAAAAAAAATAAAAAATATTTGTTTGGTTGGAACAAATATTATCAGGCAAAATTGATTAAATTTTTTGAAACCTATGTTTGGTTGAAAATAAAATATTGATGGGTAAATAGTATAAAATTACAAATATTACCCCATAAAGAAAGTGAAACCTTGGTGCTTTAGATGAAGGTATTTAGGATATTTAAGTCTGCTAATATATTGCTATTTTACATTTAGTCAGCTAAATGTAAAATACCACTTGCAAATTATCTTTCCAAATAGTAACTTTTGCTTGTTTTCTACAAACAAATAAGGAATGTTATGCAAATACAACATTTAGGAAAATTTTGTAAAATTATCTCCCAAACATTGTTTTTTTACTTTGCCAATTTGATTTGGATAGGTAAGTTTTAAGAAATTTTCAACTAAACAGCACCTTAAGGTAAACTTAGTAGTGAGAGTGTTGGTAGTTTGTGTTAGGTGGTGTATATTCTAGTTCCTCCTCATCTATAAAAAAAAAAATAAAAAAAAATAGGGCTCGTATAGAAGAAAAAAGATAACTTTTTAAGTGCATTTAGAGTTTAGACAATGATATTATGAGAAGGTTATATTTACAAATTTTTTGTTTATAAACTTTTACAAATTACACTAAGTATAATCGGTCATACTTTAATCAAGAGTGTATGACCGGTCATATTTAGTGTAATTTGTAAAAAAAAGTTTGTAAACAGATCTTCCACATTATATTATTGGATTGAATCAATTATTTCAATAAGTTGTGTAAGAAAAATTGATAGTGATAAGGTTTGATGTCTACTAATGCTCTAACACCATAATATATAAACTAATTATTTCAAAAGTTAAGCTAGTAGGTGAAGGTATAAAGATTATTTTATAATTATAATATCTTTAACCACTACTCTTACTATACACTAATAAATGTGTACACCATCTTAATTATAACATTAGAAATATAATTAAAATAAGCAACAAACGATATATACTAATTGAAAAAAGAAGATGGATATTCTTACTACCAAAATCTTTTATTACCAACTCACTACCTATCTAATCACCATTGGATCAACGTTTTCTCTTTTTTTAAAAACTTTTTAACATTCTCTCTTTGATTCAATGGTGATTAGACAGGTAATAAATTAGTAGTAGACAATTTTGGTAATAAGAATATCCATTTTCTTCAAAAGATACACAGTTTTAAAGAATGGAACAAGAGAATTTTAATGCTTCGGAAAATCTAAAAACCCCATCTAAAGAATACATACTGAAGGTCAGAGGTTGTAGTTGGTTAGTTTACCATTAATAGAAGGTGCAAAAAAATTTAGGGTGGTGAATTTATGAGCATATCATAATGATTCCAAGGGATATTCTTTGTGTATATGATTCATTATTGATTTGTGTGGTCAATAAGTCCACTTGTTTATTTTTGCTTCCCCCATTTCGGATATTTAAGATAGTAAAGAGTAGAGACATTATGTGAACCAAAAAAATAAAAATAAAAAAAAGACCTTGAGAAAGTGGCAGATACTGACTGTGCATGAGACAAAATTAGTATGTGTGCAGCTAAATATTGATTATTGTGTTTTGGGTGAACAATCCAAATCATAGCAACTAACAGTTGCAGGCAATGCACGAGAGATATATAACAGATTCAACAGAGCGTAAAATAATGCGCATGTTACTGAGGATGACATACCAATAATCAATCAGCTGAAGACTTGTCAAAGTTTGTTGTTTTGAAAGCAATGGGTTTGTACGTATTTTTACGAGCGAAAAATGTTTTTTATTTTAAATGACATAAAGTTATGTTATTTTAAGAGAGATAGACATAAAATAAGTTTTTTATTTAAATTTTAAATTAAAAAAAATCACTCACTTTCTTTCTCATAATTTCTATTTTTATGTGTCTATCTCTCTTCTAAAATGACATAATTTATATCATTTAAAATGACAAATACTAAACTCATTTTATAAGGCCTACAAAACATAAAGCTGAGAAATCTTAACTCGTGTTTCTCTTTTTTCTATATATATAAAAAAAAGTGGGGGAAGAAAATTGGACTTGTCCAATTTGATTGCAAAAGTTTTTCTTCTTGTTTTCAACTTCTTGATATTGTCAAGCATAAGAGATTTATTGTAAACCATTAAGTTGAAAGATCTATAATGCAAAAATTAATTTGGGGACCAAAGGTAGGAGAACAAATTGACATGTTTTGTTAACTTTCGGAACAGTCTAAAAAAAACCCGAGATTTATTGGATTTTGTACATATATTCCTTGACAAACTTTTTCTTTTTCTTTTTTTCCCACTTCAGGTTTTTCCCTTTTCATTTTAGAAAGTTAGCACAGGTGTATTATATCCACCCCTTTTTTCATATATCTTGCAAGGGGAAAAAATAAGGATAACTTTAAATAAAAAAAACAAGAAAGATAAGAACAAAAGAAGGTAGGGTAGGTGTCCACACTCAATGTTAGGTCATGTTTCTAACCCTTTTTCACATGATAGTTATTGTCATCTCATGAAAACATCAACAAAAATCGAAATTGGATTCCATGAGGTTGAGAAACTGCTTAGAAATGAGATTCTAGATATTTTGAATTTGAAAACTCAAAATGTAAATATAAAATTTCACTCAGCTAAAGACTAAACTCAAATTGTGCCCAAAATAATAAAAAAAAAATAAACAGCTAACTTTATAAGAATATCTTGATGGTTTGACTAGGACTTTTTTGGGTTTTAAGTTGAGGATTGGGGCATTTTCTTAGTTCAATTGAAAGGGGATTAAACAAAACATTTATATCATACAAGGGAGAGAGTGAAATTAAAAGCAACTTTGCTTTTCAGATTATAGATGCAGAGTGATGTATGGGGCTCTAGGCATTCTGTTTCCTCAGCATATTGCCGAAAGAAGAACAATAGTTCCAAAAGAAGCCCAAAACTTTGACAACATGACAGACATGACTCCTAAATCAAGGCCTTGTTAAATGCAAAGTGGGAAATAATATAATTGTTTTATAAAAGTTACCTCCTAAGGAAAAGTGATTGTGTTATGTTATAGAAATTTGTTATAGGTGCCATAGTTCCTTTTTTTTTTTCTTTTTTTTTTTTTTTGCTTCAAAAGATGCGGATCCCACAAAATGTTGTGTGTAGAAAATTTTTTGTAATCATGATAAATGACAAATGCAAATCCCATTATATATTAGTCCCATTGAAAACCAACATAAGCATTCTTCGAGAGCGCTAAATTTCATGCCATTCATTAATAGCTCACATGATTAGTTGTTCCAACTTGCGAAGGTTAATACTTGTCTATACAATTATACAAATTACTTAATAAGTTCAGCAAAAAATAGCAAGTCATTAACGTATGCAGTGTATATAATTATCCCATTAAACTGCTCCACATGCTGGTAGTGGTAGTCTTTTTAGCTAATAGCACGTTCTTGAGAATGACGCTTTCGATAAATTAAGATTGAGTAACATCCGCGCAAGACTTCACTGTGCATTAAACTGATATCTATGTCTTAGCCTTCCAATTGCATTTGGACTTTTCTTTGGGAAAGAATAAGAGATTAAATTATACATTGGCATAATAACTAAACTTATGCAAATGTGAACACAGAATAGTTTTTATCATCCATGGCTAGCACATTTTCCTATAACTCAGAATATTGGATCGATGATCTTTGTTTGTGTGTGTTTTGATCTCTTGAAACTGCTATTTTAAGGTAAATTCTTATGTTGAAATTCCATGTGATCTGATTATATAAAAATTTTGTGTCTATTTCTCTATTCTCATGTACTAAATAAGGGTTTTATAAGAGTTATGTTGTAGGAAAAATAATTGTGTAATGTTATAGAGATTTATTTTGCGTGTCAGAGTTTTTTTTTTTTTGCTGAGGGCCCCACAAAATGTTGTGTGTGTAAGAAATTTTTTGTGGTCATGTTAAATGTTAGATGATAAACCCATTAAATAAATGGAGACGAATTATTATTAATGAATAAAGAGATAGACATGGAAAAATTTATATGACCAAGTTATATGAAATTTTAATATGGGGGGATTCATTTTTCTATTAACCTATATGTAATAATAAATAACATCTGTTATATTCATATATTTCTCTTCAGAATTAAGAAAGCAACAATTATGCCTTGTAGATTAATATCTACCAAGAAATTCTTGTATTTATCTTTCACAAAGTAAACCAAAAAAATAATAATAATTCTTAAATCTTCCATCGTTTAATCGTTTAAAACTAAAATGCGCTATTGATTTCAGCTATCAAAGTTTCCGAATCCGTCCCCTTTTAAAAATGGGGAAAATATGTATTATTTTAAAGGATGTAAAGTTATGTCATTTTAAGAGATGTATAGATAAATGAGGAGAGAGAGTTGACAAATAAATAAAGGTGTGGGTCACATCTTTTTGTGAGAGTGAAAGGATATAAAATGTGTTGTTTAAAAGGATAAATATTTTTCCCATTAAAAATAATTGAAATCCTTTTCCAAGTCAAATAAAATAAGTTCAAGTTCTAATATTATTTAACAATTGGTGAAACGTTTTGTCCAATGGTCATTGTTTATCCAATTAGACCTGTAGTATTTTTAAATTCTAATATGATTTATGGGTTTTATGTTTATTATGTTATAGGAAAAGTGATTGTGTAATGTTATAGAGATTCATTTTGCGTGCCAAATTTTTTTTGTTTTAAAATATGTGGGACCCACAAAATATTATGTGTATAGAAAAGTTTGTTATGTTATGTTAAAGGAGGAAATGAAAACCCATGATTTATCATGTATATTTTTGAGTTCCATTGCCTCGTCACTTTCCTTATGCCGTCTAACTCTGATTACAACAAAATAAAAACAAGCGAATAAACTTTAGGGAGGTGTTTGATATCGGAGAAGGTGCTAAAATAAATTTTTTAAAATATATTATTAAAAAATTATTTGGTAGGCTAAAATATTATTAGAATTTTTGTCAAAATTTTCACATTTTTTTTTATTTTCCTAGAAAAGTAATGGGTGATATTCTTGGGTGGTATTTTGGTTTTATATTTTACACATAAAATAAAATTCTGAGAAAATTATATTCCCAAAAAAAATTTCAGAAATATTCTATCAAACATGAATAAATTGAATTACCACTTTCACTTTTCTAGGAATCTGAAAATAAATTATCTACCAAACACCGTTTGGTAAAAAGAAAAGGAAATTCAATTTAGACCAAATTATATGATCCTCAAAAAGAAGTTTAAGCCGAGAAAAAATACTTGCAGAAAAAAAAACTTCAATACTTCAAATGAAAATCATGCTCGCCAAAAAACCAAGAAATCTTGTATTTTTTATTTATTATTTTTTAAGAAAGAGGAGCTCATCGAAGACGAAGGAATTTTCTAAGTAGGCGCGCCGATGTGACCTTACACAAGGCTCTAGGATTAAAACTAGCCCCCATATCCCATGTTGGGCATGGATTTGACTTTAATATTATCAATTACTTTACATTTACTTTAATATACGGTTGACCACGAGCATGGTAAGGCTAATTAAATCCAACTTGGAAAAAAAAATTAATGCAAGAAATATCAATATCAAATAAAAAGGATATAAATGCAGCTATGCAGAGTTTTCATTTATGGTACAAAATGTAAATACAGAGTTTGAGAGAGAATATTAGTTTGGGATTTCAGGGCTCTATTTATAAATATATATTCAAGTGTTTGGTATGAATATTTTGAAGAAAATCATGGGAAAGTGGGGTGTAGAATTTATTTTTACCAAGTTTGATACGAGTAATAGTAAAATTATCTCGGAATAATTTTTTCCCCAACACTTTCATTTATAACCTATGTAGCATCGATACTGACACGGGACACGTAGAAGCATCTTAGTTCATATTTTGGTCTAGACTAGCCTCTGGACTTATCAAGACCCTAACTCTTGCTATGACCCCAGGCATCAAACTTTCCTCTATTCTTAGCAATATTTTGTCTCAGACATGCTGGTTACACCTCGTTCTCTTCTCCTGGATTCTTCATTCAGGAGGATGTTAGTCACGGCGTCCACTGTCAGTTTTCCAACAAGAGCCAAGTTACTTACAGTAAGTACTAGAGTTTCTTAGCTTTCTGGCAACGAGCTCAATAGCAGCAGAACCTGCATCTCATCATCAATCTTCATCTCAGCTTTAGATAATCGCTTCACAATACCTTTGTAGGTGTTGAGGTGCTCAATCATGCTCATGTCATTCTTGTATCCCAGCTTCATAAGTTGACGGACCAGGTGTGTTTTTTCCTGGGAGTATTTTTTTGAATCATGGACTCTAGTTTCATCCACAACTCGTAAGCTTTTGTGCACTCAGACATGTGCTCGAAGAGAATTTTGTCGATGTATTTCCTAATCATGGCCACGACCTTCCTATTTAGGATTTCCCAATCCTTCGTGTTCTTTCCTTCAGGCATCTTGGCCTAAACAATGGTCTTATACAAGTCTTTGTAGTATTGATGGTCCTCCGTCATAGGTCTCTAATATGTAAAGTTGTTTGCTGTCAGCTTGAACATGTCACCGTCACGGGCAACGCCACTGGTCTCCATCTTGTCTCCTCAGAACCCTTTGAACTTGGGCTCTGATACCACTATTAGGACTTTGGTTCCTCAAACTCAACGCGAAAGCGAATTGCAAGTCGGCATCCAGCTTGGAGCTCGACACTCTCAATTTGGCCTGAAGTCACCATGTCGGCCAACTCGCAGCAAAAATGAAAAAATGCAGTATGAGAGAGAGAGAGAGAGATAGACATAATCCGATTTTAACGTGGAAAACCTTTTTTAATGTCAACAAGTAAAAACTAAGGGACACTAGTCCATAAAATCTTTCACTATGTCAAAAGAAAGATTATAAAAAGTCAAGCTTTCCTATTTACACTAAAGGTACATTCAAACTTCACGAAAGATGGTAGTAATCTCAAACATCTCTAAAAAGGTCACACTCAAACTTCTCTCTAGAGGTACTCAAATTCTCTAACCAAATTACAAATGGTCTCATGTGTTTATATAGAGGTGAGGGGAACCTTCCACCTCCTTCCAAAATCTTCTAACAATGATGATGGTTGGGCTGTCTTGAGCCCTGCACCCAATAAATGTGGGTGCATGATAGCATTAATGAGGAACATCACCCAATAAGA
The DNA here is from genome assembly GCA_032173675.1 of Gastrolobium villosum. Lineage (NCBI taxonomy): Eukaryota > Viridiplantae > Streptophyta > Magnoliopsida > Fabales > Fabaceae > Gastrolobium > Gastrolobium villosum. The sequence goes on from JAVKPL010009183.1 coordinate 31,358, forward strand.
GGTTGGACTTTAGTAGTTTCGGTTAAATATTAAATATTCTTCTCTATACTTAATATTCCAATTATTGTTAAAATATAGATTTCTTATCATAAATATGCTTTTAGAGAATGGTATTTTTGGTTATAGCAGCTGGACTGGTTATAGTTTGAAAATCTCAATATTGTTGAGATTTATCTCACGTGTGTTTATGTTTATGCTAACTGATATAGAATATATTTATTCTATTGTAATTACTTTATTACCCTTCTGGTTAGTGGAACCAATTAGTTAGTTTGTTATGGTTAGTGGAACCAATTAGTTAGTTTGTTATGGTTAGTTAGTTTGTTATTAATTAGTTTTATTTTTCTCTCTCTTTGTCTTCTGATCATTCTAGAGACTTGTATAAATCATAGATCAGATAGATAGGATTGGTACTGTTCATTACTTTACTTTCCTGATAATGAAAGTTGTTCATCTTTCTTCATATTACAACATGGTATCAGAGCTCTTTGAAGAGCTCTGATCTACGCCATCTTCGTTTCCTTTCGTTTCATCTTCGTTTAGTTTCTCTTCTTGTTTCACTCTGATCAGTTCGATTTCTTTTCTTGCTTCACTGATCTTGTTTGAAGTCGGTAAACTAAGAGATTCAGTAAGATTGTGAATGGCGAATCAGAGCTCTTCACCTTTCCAGGATCGGGTTGTTAATCAACTCGAGACTCAAGGAAATGCTTCCGACGCTGCAAATCAAGACGCTTCGAACTCGAATGTTGAGAATCGGAGTGGTGCAAATCGAAATCTAGGGCAAGATTTCTCAGATCCAGGTAGTCCCTATTTTCTTCATCCAAATGAGAATCCATCTCTCATTCTTGTTTCTTCACCTATGAATGGTAAGAATTATCATGCATGGGCTAGGGCCATGACTATGGCTTTGATCTCTAAGAACAAGCTATCTTTTGTGAACAATTTGATTTCTGTTCCTGAGTCTTCAGATCAGAACTATGCTGCTTGGGAAAGATGTAATACCATGGTATTGTCATGGTTACATCGATCCATAACCGATTCAATTTCTCAGTCGATTTTATGGATGGATAGGGCCTCTGATGTCTGGAATGATCTCAAGGAGAGGTTCTCCCAGTCAGATATTTTTAGAATTTCTGATCTACAGGATGAGATCTTCCGTCTTCATCAAGGAGACAAGTCTATATCAGACTATTACACTCAACTCAAGATCCTCTGGGATGAGTTGGAGAATTTACAACCAACACCTTCATGTAAGTGTGTTCGTCCTTGTTGCACGATTGCTTCACAAGTAAGGAGTGTTAAAGACAGGGACTATTCAATAAGGTTTCTTAAAGGTCTCAATGAGCAATTTTCCCATGTGAGATCTCAAATTATGCTCATGGATCCTCTTCCAGCAATAAATCGGGTTTTCTCTTTAGTCACTCAGCAGGAGAGACAAATGCAACTTGAGAGTTCAGTGCCTCACTCCATGGATGGTATGTCCAAAGTATTTTTTAACTCTTCTGCAGAACATGTGACTGGGAGAGGTGGTCGTTTTAACTCCAGAGGAAGAGAACTGGGAAGAGGACGTAGCTACAATCATGGGCGTGGAAGATCAAATCCTAGATTATGCACATATTGTGGTAAAACTGGTTACACTGTTGACACATGCTTTGAGAAGCATGGATATCCACCTGGATACATGGTGAAAAGTGGATATAAAGCTGCAAATGCTGCATATTCTACAGATCAAGATCAACTGAACACGTTTGATAATAATCATGATACTGTTCCACAGCAAGAAAATAAGGAAAACTTCACAAAGAATCAATATGACACCATACTGGATATGATTCAGCATTCTATGCAATGTCAATGGAGTGGCTCACAACAACAGCAACAGCAACCTAACTCACCTCATGTGAGTAACATGGTGCGAGCAAGAGCACTTAATGCTGAAAACAAGATCAGCAATTCTGAAACAGTTAACATTTCTTCAGGTAATGATTGCACACAGTGGATCCTGGACACAGGAGCCACTGATCATATAACTCATTCATTTGCAAGCCTATCCTCAGTACAAAAGATTGCACCAGTAGCTATTTCTTTACCCAATGGCAGTCAGGTCCTTTCTTTCTATACAGGAACTGTCATTTTTTCAGATACTTTTATTCTAACCAATGTCTTATTTGTTGAAGCCTTTACTGTGAATCTCATATCTGTGACCAAGTTAACACAAGAGTCTAATTGTTGTGTGATTTTTCAGCAACAAACTTGCACCATTCAACAACTACCAACCATGGAGATGATTGGTTCAGCTAGGCTCAAAGGAGGATTATATCTTCTCACTCAAGACTGTCATCAGAAAAATTTCTTAGCTACACACAATAAATCCACAAATGTCATTTCTGTTCATGCTTCTTCTTCTGTAAAGTCTGTTACCACAGATGTTTGGCACCTTCGGTTGGGCCATTGTTCATCTTCTGTAATCAAAACAATGATGACAAAATACCCTTTCATTTCTTGTAAAAACCTGGATAATTCTTGTGATATATGTCATTACTCAAGGCAAAGAAAATTGCCTTTTACCACTAGTTCTTCTGTATCTGTCAATGCTTTTGATTTAGTGCACATAGATATTTGGGGACCATACACTATCCCCTCCATTCATGGTCATCGTTATTTTCTAACCATAGTGGACGATTACACACGTTTCACTTGGGGTATCATGATGAAAACCAAGTCCGAATCCAGAATGCACATTCACTCTTTTGTCTCACTCATAGAAAACCAGTTTCATGTCACTGTTAAGGCTTTTAGAAGTGATAATGGTCCAGAATTCATGATGCAAGACTTTTTTAGTCAAAAAGGTATTATTCATCAATTATCTTGTGTGGAATCTCCACAACAAAATGGTGTTGTGGAGAGGAAACATCAACATATTTTAAACATGGCTAGGGCACTTCTTTTTCAAGGAAATCTCCCTAAAAATCTGTGGTCCTATTGTATCTCACATGCCATTCATGTCATCAACAGACTTTCTTCAGCCAAGTTGCAAAATAAATGCCCTTATGAACTTTTATATAAAAAACCACCAATTATCATTCATCTTAGAGCTTTTGGTTGCTTATGTTTTGCTTCTACAATCAAAGCTAATCGTACAAAATTTGATTCAAGAGCTAGAAAATGTGTCTACATTGGGCATAAAGATGCTGTCAAGGGTTATATACTGTATGATATTGCTTCCAGAGAGATTTTTCTCTCTAGAAATGTGGTTTTTTATGAAACACACTTTCCACTTTCTGATTTTTGTGCAGCCAACCAGTCTCCTTTCCCTGTCAATTCCATTGTCTTTCCCACTAATGGAACCACACCTTATGACTTATCTTTCAATGATCATACTCACCAAACATCACATGACCAGATTTCACATACAGAAAACCAGTGCCATATACCATCAACTGACCAAACATTCTCTGTCCCTGTCAGTTCCACATCTGATTTGCCTATCATTCCTATACAGCCATCAACCACAAATCAACAGTTACCACAAGACATTCGAAGGTCTACAAGAGTGAGAAGGCAGCCACAACATTTGGTTGATTATCAATGTAATCTTTCTTCAGCTTTAGTTGATTCCACATTATCTCCAGGTAAGCCTTGTTCTACTTTTCATCCTATTTCTTCCACTGTTTCTTACCAAAACTGTTCTGCATCATATACCTCTTTGTGCCATAACCTTAGTTCTTTTGTTGAGCCTACCTCTTATAGTCAAGCTGTGCAATCTGATAAATGGGTTTTAGCCATGAATGAGGAACTTGCAGCCCTTGCCCGCAACAACACTTGGTCTTTTGTTGATCTTCCTAAAGGGAAACACCCCATTGGTTGTAAATGGGTTTACAAAGTTAAACATAATGCTGATGGTTCAGTATCTAGATACAAAGCTCGTCTTGTTGCAAAAGGGTACAACCAAATGGAAGGGGTAGATTATTTTGAGACTTTTTCTCCGGTGGTGAAGCTCACTACTATTCGGGTCTTGCTTGCTATAGCTTCTGCAAAAGATTGGTTTATTGAACAGGTTGATATTAATAATGCTTTCCTTCATGGTGACTTATCAGAGGATGTTTACATGACTGTTCCTCAAGGAGTCTTTTCTCCTACTCCACAACAAGTTTGTAAGCTTCACAAATCCCTATATGGTCTCAAACAGGCTAGTCGTCAGTGGAATACAAAACTGACTTGTGAAGAGCTTCTAAATCTTGTACAATACTAATCTAACCAAGTAGGTGGCAGCAAAA
>JAVKPL010009184.1:0-35719 GCA_032173675.1 Gastrolobium villosum
CGATGGAATTCATTTACCGTCAAAAATATTCGACGGAATCCATTTTCCGTCAAAAATCTTCGACGGAATCCATTTTCCGTCGAAAAACTTCACAAAATCAATTTCTTTTGCATTTATTTTATTCATCAGTTTTCGACGGAATCCGTTTTCCGTAGAAAAATTTCACAAAATCAATTACTTTTGCATTTATTTTATTAATCAGTTTTCGACGAAATTCTTTTTCCGTCGAAAAACTTCACAAAATCAATTTCTTTTGCAATTATTTTATTCATCAGCTTTCGACGGAATTCGTTTTCCGTCGAAAAACTTCACAAAATGAATTTCTTTTGCAAATTATTTTATACATCCGTTTTCGACGAATTTGTTTTTCGTCAAAAATCTTCGACGAAATCCATTTTTCGTCGAAAAACTTCAGAAAATCAATTTCTTTTGCATTTATTTTATTTATCCATTTTCGACGGAATCCATTTTTCGTCAAAAAAATTCACAATATGAATTTCTTTTGCATTTATTTTATTCATCCATTTTCGACGGAATCCGTTTTCCGTCCAAAAACTTCACAAAATCAATTTCTTTTGCATTTATTTTATTCATCCATTTTCGACGGAATCCATTTTCCGTCGAAAAACTTCACAAAATCAATTTCTTTTGCATTTATTTTATTCATCAATTTTTGACGAAATTCTTTTTCCTTCGAAAAACTTCATAAAATGAATTTCTTTTGCAATTTATTTTATTCATCCGTTTTCGACGGAATTCGTTTTCCGTCAAAAATCTTCGACGAAATCCATTTTCGTCGAAAAACTTCACAAAATCAATTTCTTTTGCATTTATTTTATTCATCCATTTTCGACGGAATCCGTTTTTCGTCAAAAAACTTCACAATATCAATTTCTTTTGCTTTTATTTTATTCATCCATTTTCGATGGAATCCATTTTCCGTCGAAAAACTTCACAAAATCAATTTTTTTGCATTTATTTTATTCATCAGTTTTCGACAGAATCCGTTTTCCGTCGAAAAACTTCACAAAATCAATTACTTTTGCATTTATTTTATTCATCACTTTTTGACGAAATTCTTTTTCCGTCGAAAAACTTCACAAAATCAATTTCTTTTGCAATTATTTTATTCATCAGCTTTCGATGGAATTCGTTTTCCGTCAATAAACTTCACAAAATGAATTTCTTTTGCAATTTATTTTATTCATCCATTTTCGACGGAATTCGTTTTCCGTCAAAACTCTTTGACGAAATCCATTTTCGTCGAAAAACTTCACAAAATCATTTGCTTTTGCATTTATTTTATTCATCCATTTTCGACGGAATCCGTTTCCCGTCAAAAAACTTCACAATATCAATTTCTTTTGCATTTATTTTATTCATCCATTTTCGACTGAATCCATTTTCTGTCAAAAAACTTCACAAAATCCATTTCTTTTGCATTTATTTTATTCATCCATTTTCGACGGAATCCATTTTCCGTCGAAAAACTTCACAAAATCAATTTCTTTTGCATTTATTTTATTCATCAATTTTTGACGAAATTCTTTTTCCTTCGAAAAACTTCACAAAATGAATTTCTTTTGCAATTTATTTTATTCATCCGTTTTCGACGGAATTCGTTTTCCGTCAAAAATCTTCGACGAAATCCATTTTCGTCGAAAAACTTCACAAAATCAATTTCTTTTGCATTTATTTTATTCATCCAATTTCGACGGAATCCGTTTTTCGTCAAAAAACTTCACAATAGCAATTTCTTTTGCATTTATTTTATTCATCCATTTTCGACGGAATCTATTTTCCATCGAAAAACACTTGAATATCAATTTCTTTTGCATTTATTTTATTCATCCATTTTCGACGGAATCCGTTTTCCGTCCAAAAACTTCACAAAATCAATTTCTTTTGCATTTATTTTATTCATCCAATTTCGACGGAATCCGTTTTTCGTCAAAAAACTTCACAATAGCAATTTCTTTTGCATTTATTTTATTCATCCATTTTCGACGGAATTCATTTTCCATCGAAAAACACTTGAATATCAATTTCTTTTGCATTTATTTTATTCATCCATTTTCGACGGAATCCGTTTTCCGTCCAAAAACTTCTCAAAATAAATTTCTTTTGCATTTATTTTACTCATCGGTTTTCGACGGAATCCATTTTCTGTCGAAAAACTTCACAAAATCAATTTCTTTTGCATTTATTTTATTCATCAGTTTTCGACGAAATTCTTTTTCCTTCGAAAAACTTCACAAAATCAATTTCTTTTGCAATTATTTTATTCATCAGCTTTCGACGGAATTCGTTTTCCATCGAAAAATTTCACAAAATGAATTTCTTTTGCAATTTATTTTATTCATCCGTATTCGATGGAATTTGTTTTCGGTCAAAAATCTTCGACGAAATCCATTTTCGTCGAAAAACTTCACAAAATCAATTTCTTTTGCATTTATTTTATTCATCCATTTTCGACGGAATCCGTTTTTCGTCCAAAAACTTCACAATATCAATTTCTTTTGCTTTTATTTTATTCATCCATTTTCGATGGAATCCATTTTCCGTCAAAAATATTCGACGGAATCCATTTTCCGTCAAAAATCTTCGACGGAATCCATTTTCCGTCGAAAAACTTCACAAAATCAATTTCTTTTGCATTTATTTTATTCATCAGTTTTCGACGGAATCCGTTTTCCGTAGAAAAATTTCACAAAATCAATTACTTTTGCATTTATTTTATTAATCAGTTTTCGACGAAATTCTTTTTCCGTCGAAAAACTTCACTAAATCAATTTCTTTTGCAATTATTTTATTCATCAGCTTTCGACGGAATTCGTTTTCCGTCGAAAAACTTCACAAAATGAATTTCTTTTGCAATTTATTTTATTCATCCGTTTTCGACGAATTTGTTTTTCGTCAAAAATCTTCGACGAAATCCATTTTCGTCGAAAAACTTCAGAAAATCAATTTCTTTTGCATTTATTTTATTTATCCATTTTCGACGGAATCCATTTTTCGTCAAAAAAATTCACAATATGAATTTCTTTTGCATTTATTTTATTCATCCATTTTCGACGGAATCCGTTTTCCGTCCAAAAACTTCACAAAATCAATTTCTTTTGCATTTATTTTATTCATCCATTTTCGACGGAATCCATTTTCCATCGAAAAACTTCAGAAAATCAATTTCTTTTGCATTTATTTTATTCATCAGTTTTCGACCGAATTCGTTTTCCGTCGAAAAACTTCACAAAATGAATTTCTTTTGCAATTTATTTTATTCATCCGTATTCGATGGAATTCGTTTTCGGTCAAAAATCTTCGACGAAATCCATTTTCGTCGAAAAACTTCACAAAATCAATTTCTTTTGCATTTATTTTATTCATCCATTTTCGACGGAATCTGTTTTTCGTCAAAAAACTTCACAATATCAATTTCTTTTGCTTTTATTTTATTCATCCATTTTCGATGGAATCCATTTTCCGTCAAAAATCTTCGACGGAATCCATTTTCCGTCGAAAAACTTCACAAAATCAATTTCTTTTGCATTTATTTTATTCATCAGTTTTCGACGGAATCCGTTTTTCGTCGAAAAACTTCACAAAATCAATTTCTTTTGCATTTATTTTATTCATCTGTTTCGACGAAATTCTTTTTCCGTCGAAAAGTTTCACAAAATGAATTTATTTTGCAATTTATTTTATTCATCCGTTTTCGACGGAATTCTTTTTCCATCCAAAATCATCGACGAAATCCATTTTCGTCGAAAAACTTCACAAAATCAATTTCTTTTGAATTTATTTTATTCATCCATTTTCGACGGAATCTGTTTTCCGTCCAAAAACTTCACAAAATCAATTTCTTTTGCATTTATTTTATTCATCAGTTTTCGACGGAATTCGTTTTCCGTCAAAAATCTTCGACGAAATCCATTTTCGTCGAAAAACTTCACAAAATCAATTTCTTTTGCATTTATTTTATTCATCCATTTTCGACGGAATCCGTTTTTCGTCAAAAAACTTCACAATATCAATTTCTTTTGCTTTTATTTTATTCATCCATTTTCGATGGAATCCATTTTCCGTCAAAAATCTTCGACGGAATCCATTTTCCGTCGAAAAACTTCACAAAATCAATTTTTTTGCATTTATTTTATTCATCAGTTTTCGACGGAATCCGTTTTCCGTCGAAAAACTTCACAAAATCAATTACTTTTGCATTTATTTTATTCATCAGTTTTTGACGAAATTCTTTTTCCGTCGAAAAACTTCACAAAATCAATTTCTTTTGCAATTATTTTATTCATCAGCTTTCGATGGAATTCGTTTTCCGTCGATAAACTTCACAAAATGAATTTCTTTTGCAATTTATTTTATTCATCCATTTTCGACGGAATTCGTTTTCCGTCAAAATTCTTTGACGAAATCTATTTTCGTCGAAAAACTTCACAAAATCATTTGCTTTTGTATTTATTTTATTCATCCATTTTCGTCGGAATCCGTTTCCCGTCCAAAAACTTCACAATATCAATTTCTTTTGAATTTATTTTTTTCATCCATTTTCGACTGAATCCATTTTCTGTCAAAAAACTTCACAAAATCCATTTCTTTTGCATTTATTTTATTCATCCATTTTCGACGGAATCCATTTTCCGTCGAAAAACTTCACAAAATCAATTTCTTTTGCATTTATTTTATTCATCAGTTTTCGACGGAATCCATTTTCCGTCTAAAAACTTCACAAAATCAATTTCTTTTGCAATTATTTTATTCAACAGTTTTCGACGAAATTCTTTTTCCGTCGAAAAACTTCACTAAATCAATTTCTTTTGCATTTATTTTATTCATCCATTTCCGACGGAATCCGTTTTCTGTCAAAAAACTTCACAATATTAATTTCTTTTGCATTTATTTTATTCATCCATTTTCGACGGAATCCGTTTTCCGTTAAAAAACTTCACTATATCAATTTCTTTTGCATTTATTTTATTCATCCATTTTCGACGGAATCCATTTTCTGTCAAAAACCTTCACAAAATCCATTTCTTTTGCATTTATTTTATTCATCCATTTTCGACGAAATTCATTTTCCGTCAAAAATCTTCGACGGAATCCATTTCACGTCGAAAAACTTCACAAAATCAATTTCTTTTGCATTTATTTTATTCATCAGTTTTTGACGAAATTCTTTTTCCTTCGAAAAACTTCACAAAATGAATTTCTTTTGCAATTTATTTTATTCATCCGTTTTCGACGGAATTCGTTTTCCGTCAAAAATCTTCGACGAAATCCATTTTCGTCGAAAAACTTCACAAAATCAATTTCTTTTGCATTTATTTTATTCATCCAATTTCGACGGAATCCGTTTTTCGTCAAAAAACTTCACAATAGCAATTTCTTTTGCATTTATTTTATTCATCCATTTTCGACGGAATCCATTTTCCATCGAAAAACACTTGAATATCAATTTCTTTTGCATTTATTTTATTCATCCATTTTCGACGGAATCCGTTTTCCGTCCAAAAACTTCACAATATCAATTTTTTGCATTTGTTTTATTCATCCATTTTCGACGGAATCCATTTTCCATCGAAAAACTTCACAAAATCAATTCCTTTTGCATTTATTTTATTCACCCATTTTCGACGGAATCCATTTTCCGTCGAAAATCTTCGACGGAATCCATTTTCCGTCGATAAACTTCACAAAATCATTTTCTTTTGCATTTATTTTATTCATTAGTTTTCGACGGAATCCATTTTCCGTCAAAAAACTTTACAAAATCAATTTCTTTTGCATTTATTTTACTCATCAGTTTTCGACGGAATCCATTTTCCGTCGAAAAACTTCACAAAATCAATTTCTTTTGCATTTATTTTATTCATCAGTTTTCGACGAAATTCTTTTTCCTTCGAAAAACTTCACAAAATCAATTTCTTTTGCATTTATTTTATTCATCCATTTTCGACGGAATCCATTTTCCATCGAAAAACTTCAGAAAATCAATTTCTTTTGCATTTATTTTATTCATCAGTTTTCGACCGAATTCGTTTTCCGGCGAAAAACTTCACAAAATGAATTTCTTTTGCAATTTATTTTATTCATCCGTATTCGATGGAATTCGTTTTCGGTCAAAAATCTTCGACGAAATCCATTTTCGTCGAAAAACTTCACAAAATCAATTTCTTTTGCATTTATTTTATTCATCCATTTTCGACGGAATCTGTTTTTCGTCAAAAAACTTCACAATATCAATTTCTTTTGCTTTTATTTTATTCATCCATTTTCGATGGAATCCATTTTCCGTCGAAAAACTTCACAAAATCAATTTCTTTTGCATTTATTTTATTCATCAGTTTTCGACGGAATCCGTTTTCCGTCGAAAAACTTCACAAAATCAATTTCTTTTGCTTTTATTTTATTCATCTGTTTCGACGAAATTCTTTTTCCGTCGAAAAGTTTCACAAAATGAATTTCTTTTGCAATTTATTTTATTCATCCGTTTTCGACGGAATTCTTTTTCCATCCAAAATCAACGACGAAATCCATTTTCGTCGAAAAACTTCACAAAATCAATTTCTTTTGCTTTTATTTTATTCATCCATTTTCGACGGAATCTGTTTTCCGTCCAAAAACTTCACAAAATGAATTTCTTTTGCAATTTATTTTATTCATCAGTTTTCGACGGAATTCGTTTTCCGTCAAAAATCTTCGACGAAATCCATTTTCGTCGAAAAACTTCACAAAATCCATTTCTTTTGCATTTATTTTATTCATCCATTTTCGACGGAATCCGTTTTTCGTCAAAAAACTTCACAATATCAATTTCTTTTGCTTTTATTTTATTCATCCATTTTCGATGGAATCCATTTTCCGTCAAAAATCTTCGACGGAATCCATTTTCCGTCGAAAAACTTCACAAAATCAATTTCTTTTGCATTTATTTTATTCATCTGTTTCGACGAAATTCTTTTTCCGTCGAAAAGTTTCACAAAATGAATTTCTTTTGCAATTTATTTTATTCATCCGTTTTCGACGGAATTCTTTTTCCATCCAAAATCATCGACGAAATCCATTTTCGTCGAAAAACTTCACAAAATCAATTTCTTTTGAATTTATTTTATTCATCCATTTTCGACGGAATCTGTTTTCCGTCCAAAAACTTCACAAAATCAATTTCTTTTGCATTTATTTTATTCATCAGTTTTCGACGGAATTCGTTTTCCGTCAAAAATCTTCGACGAAATCCATTTTCGTCGAAAAACTTCACAAAATCAATTTCTTTTGCATTTATTTTATTCATCCATTTTCGACGGAATCCGTTTTTCGTCAAAAAACTTCACAATATCAATTTCTTTTGCTTTTATTTTATTCATCTATTTTCGATGGAATCCATTTTCCGTCAAAAATCTTCGACGGAATCCATTTTCCGTCGAAAAACTTCACAAAATCAATTTTTTTGCATTTATTTTATTCATCAATTTTCGACGGAATCCGTTTTCCGTCGAAAAACTTCACAAAATCAATTACTTTTGCATTTATTTTATTCATCAGTTTTCGACGAGATTCTTTTTCCGTCGAAAAACTTCACAAAATCAATTTCTTTTGCATTTATTTTATTCATCCGTTTTCGACGGAATTTGTTTTCCGTCGATAAACTTCACAAAATCAATTTCTTTTGCAATTTATTTTATTCATCCATTTTCGACGGAATTCGTTTTCCGTCAAAATTCTTTGACGAAATCTATTTTCGTCGAAAAACTTCACAAAATCATTTGCTTTTGTATTTATTTTATTCATCCATTTTCGACGGAATCCGTTTCCCGTCCAAAAACTTCACAATATCAATTTCTTTTGAATTTATTTTATTCATCCATTTTCGACTGAATCCATTTTCTGTCAAAAAACTTCACAAAATCCATTTCTTTTGCATTTATTTTATTCATCCATTTTCGACGGAATCCATTTTCCGTCGAAAAACTTCACAAAATCAATTTCTTTTGCATTTATTTTATTCATCAGTTTTCAACGGAATCCATTTTCCGTCGAAAAACTTCACAAAATCAATTTCTTTTGCAATTATTTTATTCAACAGTTTTCGACGAAATTCTTTTTCCGTCGAAAAAGTTCACAAAATGAATTTCTTTTGCAACTTATTTTATTCATGCGTTTTCGACAGAATTTGTTTTCCGTCAAAAATCTTCGACGAAATCCATTTTCGTCGAAAAACTTCACTAAATCAATTTCTTTTGCATTTATTTTATTCATCCATTTTCGACAGAATCCGTTTTCTGTCAAAAAACTTCACAATATTAATTTCTTTTGCATTTATTTTATTCATCCATTTTCGACGGAATCCGTTTCCCGTTAAAAAACTTCACTATATCAATTTCTTTTGCATTTATTTTATTCATCCATTTTCGACGGAATCCATTTTCTATCAAAAACCTTCACAAAATCCATTTCTTTTGCATTTATTTTATTCATCCATTTTCGACGAAATTCATTTTCCGTCAAAAATCTTCGACGGAATCCATTTCACGTCGAAAAACTTCACAAAATCAATTTCTTTTGCATTTATTTTATTCATCAGTTTTTGACGAAATTCTTTTTCCTTCGAAAAACTTCACAAAATGAATTTCTTTTGCAATTTAATTTATTCATCCGTTTTCGACGGAATTCGTTTTCCGTCAAAAATCTTCGACGAAATCCATTTTCGTCGAAAAACTTCACAAAATCAATTTCTTTTGCATTTATTTTATTCATCCAATTTTGACGGAATCCGTTTTTCGTCAAAAAACTTCACAATAGCAATTTCTTTTGCATTTATTTTATTCATCCATTTTCGACGGAATCCATTTTCCATCGAAAAACACTTGAATATCAATTTCTTTTGCATTTATTTTATTCATCCATTTTCGACGGAATCCGTTTTCCGTCCAAAAACTTCACAATATCAATTTTTGCATTTGTTTTATTCATCCATTTTCGACGGAATCCATTTTCCATCGAAAAACTTCACAAAATCAATTCCTTTTGCATTTATTTTATTCACCCATTTTCGACGGAATCCATTTTCCGTCAAAAAATTTCACAAAATCAATTTCTTTTGCATTTATCTTATTCATCCATTTTCGACGGAATCCATTTTCCGTCGATAAACTTCACAAAATCATTTTCTTTTGCATTTATTTTATTCATTAGTTTTCGACGGAATCCATTTTCCGTCAAAAAACTTTACAAAATCAATTTCTTTTGCATTTATTTTACTCATCAGTTTTCGACGGAATCCATTTTCCGTCGAAAAACTTCACAAAATCAATTTCTTTTGCATTTATTTTATTCATCAGTTTTCGACGAAATTCTTTTTCCTTCGAAAAACTTCACAAAATCAATTTCTTTTGCATTTATTTTATTCATCCATTTTCGACGGAATCCATTTTCCATCGAAAAACTTCAGAAAATCAATTTCTTTTGCATTTATTTTATTCATCAGTTTTCGACCGAATTCGTTTTCCGTCGAAAAACTTCACAAAATGAATTTCTTTTGCAATTTATTTTATTCATCCGTATTCGATGGAATTCGTTTTCGGTCAAAAATCTTCGACGAAATCCATTTTCGTCGAAAAACTTCACAAAATCAATTTCTTTTGCATTTATTTTATTCATCCATTTTCTTCGGAATCTGTTTTTCGTCAAAAAACTTCACAATATCAATTTCTTTTGCTTTTATTTTATTCATCCATTTTCGATGGAATCCATTTTCCGTCGAAAAACTTCACAAAATCAATTTCTTTTGCATTTATTTTATTCATCAGTTTTCGACGGAATCCGTTTTCCGTCGAAAAACTTCACAAAATCAATTTCTTTTGCTTTTATTTTATTCATCTGTTTCGACGAAATTCTTTTTCCGTCGAAAAGTTTCACAAAATGAATTTCTTTTGCAATTTATTTTATTCATCCGTTTTCGACGGAATTCTTTTTCCATCCAAAATCAACGACGAAATCCATTTTCGTCGAAAAACTTCACAAAATCAATTTCTTTTGCATTTATTTTATTCATCCATTTTCGACGGAATCTGTTTTCCGTCCAAAAACTTCACAAAATGAATTTCTTTTGCAATTTATTTTATTCATCAGTTTTCGACGGAATTCGTTTTCCGTCAAAAATCTTCGACGAAATCCATTTTCGTCGAAAAACTTCACAAAATCAATTTCTTTTGCATTTATTTTATTCATCCATTTTCGACGGAATCCGTTTTTCGTCAAAAAACTTCACAATATCAATTTCTTTTGCTTTTATTTTATTCATCCATTTTCGATGGAATCCATTTTCCGTCAAAAATCTTCGACGGAATCCATTTTTCGTCGAAAAACTTCATAAAATCAATTTCTTTGCATTTATTTTATTCATCAGTTTTCGGCGGAATCCGTTTTCCGTCAAAAAACTTCACAAAATCAATTACTTTTGCATTTATTTTATTCATCAGTTTTTGACGAAATTCTTTTTCCGTCGAAAAACATCACAAAATGAATTTCTTTTGCAATTATTTTATTCATCAGCTTTCGATGGAATTCGTTTTCCGTCGAAAAACTGCACAAAATGAATTTCTTTTGCAATTTATTTTATTCACCCATTTTCGACGGAATTCGTTTTCCGTCAAAACTCTTTGACGAAATCTATTTTCGTCGAAAAACTTCACAAAATCATTTGCTCTTGCATTTATTTTATTCATCCATTTTCGACGGAATCTGTTTCCCGTCAAAAAACTTCACAATATCAATTTCTTTTGCATTTATTTTATTCATCCATTTTCGACTGAATCCATTTTCTGTCAAAAAACTTCACAAAATCCATTTCTTTTGCATTTATTTTATTCATCCATTTTCGACGGAATCCATTTTCCGTCGAAAAACTTCACAAAATCAATTTCTTTTGCATTTATTTTATTCATCAGTTTTCGACGGAATCCATTTTCCGTCTAAAAACTTCACAAAATCAATTTCTTTTGCAATTATTTTATTCATCAGTTTTCGACGAAATTCTTTTTCCGTCGAAAAGTTCACAAAATGAATTTCTTTTGCAACTTATTTTATTCATGCGTTTTCGACAGAATTCGTTTTCCGTCAAAAATCTTCGACGAAATCCATTTTCGTCGAAAAACTTCGCAAAATCAATTTCTTTTGCATTTATTTTATTCATCCATTTTCGACGGAATCCGTTTTCTGTCAAAAAACTTCACAATATTAATTTCTTTTGCATTTATTTTATTCATCCATTTTCGACGGAATCCGTTTCCCGTTAAAAAACTTCACTATATCAATTTTTTTTGCATTTATTTTATTCATCCATTTTCGACGGAATCCATTTTCTGTCAAAAACCTTCACAAAATCCATTTCTTTTGCATTTATTTTATTCATCCATTTTAGACGAAATTCATTTTCCGTCAAAAATCTTCGACGGAATCCATTTCACGTCGAAAAACTTCACAAAATCAATTTCTTTTGCATTTATTTTATTCATCAGTTTTTGACGAAATTCTTTTTCCTTCGAAAAACTTCACAAAATGAATTTCTTTTGCAATTTATTTTATTCATCCGTTTTCGACGGAATTCGTTTTCCGTCAAAAATCTTCGACGAAATCCATTTTCGTCGAAAAACTTCACAAAATCAATTTCTTTTGCATTTATTTTATTCATCCAATTTCGACGGAATCCGTTTTTCGTCAAAAAACTTCACAATAGCAATTTCTTTTGCATTTATTTTATTCATCCATTTTCGACGGAATCCATTTTCCATCGAAAAACACTTGAATATCAATTTCTTTTTCCGTCCAAAAACTTCACAATATCAATTTTTTGCATGTTTTATTCATCCATTTTCGACGGAATCCATTTTCCATCGAAAAACTTCACAAAATCAATTCCTTTTGCATTTATTTTATTCACCCATTTTCGACGGAATCCATTTTCCGTCAAAAAACTTCACAAAATCAATTTCTTTTTCATTTATTTTATTCATCCATTTTCGACGTAATCCATTTTCCGTCGAAAAACTTCACAAAATCAATTTCTTTTGCATTTATTTTATTCATTAGTTTTCGACGGAATCCATTTTCCGTCAAAAAACTTTACAAAATCAATTTCTTTTGCATTTATTTTACTCATCAGTTTTCGACGGAATCCATTTTCCGTCGAAAAACTTCACAAAATCAATTTCTTTTGCATTTATTTTATTCATCAGTTTTCGACGAAATTCTTTTTCCTTCGAAAAACTTCACAAAATCAATTTCTTTTGCAATTATTTTATTCATCACCTTTCGACGGAATTCGTTTTCCGTCGAAAAACTTCACAAAATGAATTTCTTTTGCACTTTATTTTATTCATCCGTATTCGATGGAATTCGTTTTCGGTCAAAAATCTTCGACGGAATCCATTTTCCGTCGAAAAACTTCACAAAATCAATTTCTTTTGCATTTATTTTGTTCATCCATTTTCGATGGAATCCATTTTCCGTCAAAAATCTTCGACGGAATCCATTTTCCGTCGAAAAACTTCACAAAATCAATTTCTTTTGCATTTATTTTATTCATCAGTTTTCGACGGAATCCGTTTTCCGTCGAAAAACTTCACAAAATCAATTACTTTTGCATTTATTTTATTAATCAGTTTTCGACGAAATTCTTTTTCCGTCGAAAAACTTCACAAAATCAATTTCTTTTGCAATTATTTTATTCATCAGCTTTCGACGGAATTCGTTTTCCGTCGAAAAACTTCACAAAATGAATTTCTTTTGCAATTTATTTTATTCATCCGTTTTCGACGAATTCGTTTTTCGTCAAAAATCTTCGACGAAATCCATTTTCGTCGAAAAACTTCAGAAAATCAATTTCTTTTGCATTTATTTTATTCATCCATTTTCGACGGAATCCGTTTTTCGTCAAAAAAATTCACAATATGAATTTCTTTTGCATTTATTTTATTCATCCATTTTCGACGGAATCCGTTTTCCGTCCAAAAACTTCACAAAATCAATTTCTTTTGCATTTATTTTATTCATCCATTTTCGACGGAATCCATTTTCCATCGAAAAACTTCAGAAAATCAATTTCTTTTGCATTTATTTTATTCATCAGTTTTCGACCGAATTCGTTTTCCGTCGAAAAACTTCACAAAATGAATTTCTTTTGCAATTTATTTTATTCATCCGTATTCGATGGAATTCGTTTTCGGTCAAAAATCTTCGACGAAATCCATTTTCGTCGAAAAACTTCACAAAATCAATTTCTTTTGCATTTATTTTATTCATCCATTTTCGACGGAATCTGTTTTTCGTCAAAAAACTTCACAATATCAATTTCTTTTGCTTTTATTTTATTCATCCATTTTCGATGGAATCCATTTTCCGTCAAAAATCTTCGACGGAATCCATTTTCCGTTGAAAAACTTCACAAAATCAATTTCTTTTGCATTTATTTTATTCATCAGTTTTCGACGGAATCCGTTTTCCGTTGAAAAACTTCACAAAATCAATTTCTTTTGCATTTATTTTATTCATCTGTTTCGACGAAATTCTTTTTCCGTCGAAAAGTTTCACAAAATGAATTTCTTTTGCAATTTATTTTATTCATCCGTTTTCGACGGAATTCTTTTTCCATCCAAAATCATCGACGAAATCCATTTTCGTCGAAAAACTTCACAAAATCAATTTCTTTTGAATTTATTTTATTCATCCATTTTCGACGGAATCTGTTTTCCGTCCAAAAACTTCACAAAATGAATTTCTTTTGCAATTTATTTTATTCATCAGTTTTCGACGGAATACGATTTCCGTCAAAAATCTTCGACGAAATCCATTTTCATCGAAAAACTTCACAAAATCAATTTCTTTTGCATTTATTTTATTCATCCATTTTCGACGGAATCCGTTTTTCGTCAAAAAACTTCACAATATCAATTTCTTTTGCTTTTATTTTATTCAACCATTTTCGATGGAATCCATTTTCCGTCAAAAATCTTCGACGGAATCCATTTTCCGTCGAAAAACTTCACAAAATCAATTTTTTTGCATTTATTTTATTCATCAGTTTTCGACGGAATCCGTTTTCCGTCGAAAAACTTCACAAAATCAATTACTTTTGCATTTATTTTATTCATCAGTTTTTGACGAAATTCTTTTTCCGTCGAAAAACTTCACAAAATGAATTTCTTTTGCAATTATTTTATTCATCAGCTTTCGATGGAATTCGTTTTCCGTCGATAAACTTCACAAAATGAATTTCTTTTGCAATTTTTTTTATTCATCCATTTTCGACGGAATTCGTTTTCCGTCAAAACTCTTTGACGAAATCTATTTTCGTCGAAAAACTTCACAAAATCATTTGCTTTTGCATTTATTTTATTCATCCATTTTCGACGGAATCCGTTTCCCGTCAAAAAACTTCACAATATCAATTTCTTTTGCATTTATTTTATTCATCCATTTTCGACTGAATCCATTTTCTGTCAAAAAACTTCACAAAATCCATTTCTTTTGCATTTATTTTATTCATCCATTTTCGACGGAATCCATTTTCCGTCGAAAAACTTCACAAAATCAATTTCTTTTGCATTTATTTAATTCATCAGTTTTCGACGGAATCCATTTTCCGTCTAAAAACTTCACAAAATCAATTTCTTTTGCAATTATTTTATTCATCAGTTTTCGACAAAATTCTTTTTCCGTGGAAAAAGTTCACAAAATGAATTTCTTTTGCAACTTATTTTATTCATGCGTTTTCGACAGAATTCGTTTTCCGTCAAAAATCTTCGACGAAATCCATTTTCGTCGAAAAACTTCACAAAATCAATTTCTTTTGCATTTATTTTATTCATCCATTTTCGACGGAATCCGTTTTCTGTCAAAAAAACTTCACAATATTAATTTCTTTTGCATTTATTTTATTCATCCATTTTCGACGGAATCCGTTTCCCGTTAAAAAACTTCACTATATCAATTTCTTTTGCATTTATTTTATTCATCCATTTTCGACGGAATCCATTTTCTGTCAAAAACCTTCACAAAATCCATTTCTTTTGCATTTATTTTATTCATCCATTTTCGACGAAATTCATTTTCCGTCAAAAATCTTCGACGGAATCCATTTCACGTCGAAAAACTTCACAAAATCAATTTCTTTTGCATTTATTTTATTCATCAGTTTTTGACGAAATTCTTTTTCCTTCGAAAAACTTCACAAAATGAATTTCTTTTGCAATTTATTTTATTCATCCGTTTTCGACGGAATTCGTTTTCCGTCAAAAATCTTCGACGAAATCCATTTTCGTCGAAAAACTTCACAAAATCAATTTCTTTTGCATTTATTTTATTCATCCAATTTCGACGGAATCCGTTTTTCGTCAAAAAACTTCACAATAGCAATTTCTTTTGCATTTATTTTATTCATCCATTTTCGACGGAATCCATTTTCCTTCGAAAAACACTTGAATATCAATTTTTTTTGCATTTATTTTATTCATCCATTTTCGACGGAATCTGTTTTCCGTCCAAAAACTTCACAATATCAATTTTTTGCATGTTTTATTCATCCATTTTCGACGGAATCCATTTTCCATCGAAAAACTTCACAAAATCAATTCCTTTTGCATTTATTTTATTCACCCATTTTCGACGGAATCCATTTTCCGTCAAAAAACTTCACAAAATCAATTTCTTTTTCATTTATTTTATTCATCCATTTTCGACGTAATCCATTTTCCGTCGAAAATCTTCGGCGGAAACCATTTTCCGTCGATAAACTTCACAAAATCCTTTTCTTTTGCATTTATTTTATTCATTAGTTTTCGACGGAATCCATTTTCCGTCAAAAAACTTTACAAAATCAATTTCTTTTGCATTTATTTTACTCATCAGTTTTCGACGGAATCCATTTTCCGTCGAAAAACTTCACAAAATCAATTTCTTTTGCATTTATTTTATTCATCAGTTTTCGACGAAATTCTTTTTCCTTCGAAAAACTTCACAAAATCAATTTCTTTTGCAATTATTTTATTCATCACCTTTCGACGGAATTCGTTTTCCGTCGAAAAACTTCACAAAATGAATTTCTTTTGCACTTTATTTTATTCATCCGTATTCGATGGAATTCGTTTTCGGTCAAAAATCTTCGACGAAATCCATTTTCGTCGAAAAACTTCACAATATCAATTTCTTTTGCTTTTATTTTATTCATCCATTTTCGATGGAATCCATTTTCCGTCAAAAATCTTCGACGGAATCCATTTTCCGTCAAAAATCTTCGACGGAATCCATTTTCCGTCGAAAAACTTCACAAAATCAATTTCTTTTGCATTTATTTTATTCATCAGTTTTCGACGGAATCCGTTTTCCGTCGAAAAACTTCACAAAATCAATTACTTTTGCATTTATTTTATTAATCAGTTTTCGACGAAATTCTTTTTCCGTCAAAAAACTTCACAAAATCAATTTCTTTTGCAATTATTTTATTCATCAGCTTTCGACGGAATTCGTTTTCCGTCGAAAAACTTCACAAAATGAATTTCTTTTGCAATTTATTTTATTCATCCGTTTTCGACGAATTCGTTTTTCGTCAAAAATCTTCGACGAAATCCATTTTCGTCGAAAAACTTCAGAAAATCAATTTCTTTTGCATTTATTTTATTCATCCATTTTCGACGGAATCCGTTTTTCGTCAAAAAAATTCACAATATGAATTTCTTTTGCATTTATTTTATTCATCCATTTTCGACGGAATCCGTTTTCCGTCCAAAAACTTCACAAAATCAATTTCTTTTGCATTTATTTTATTCATCCATTTTCGACGGAATCCATTTTCCATCGAAAAACTTCAGAAAATCAATTTCTTTTGCATTTATTTTATTCATCAGTTTTCGACCGAATTCGTTTTCCGTCGAAAAACTTCACAAAATGAATTTCTTTTGCAATTTATTTTATTCATCCGTATTCGATGGAATTCGTTTTCGGTCAAAAATCTTCGACGAAATCGATTTTCGTCGAAAAACTTCACAAAATCAATTTCTTTTGCATTTATTTTATTCATCCATTTTCGACGGAATCTGTTTTTCGTCAAAAAACTTCACAATATCAATTTCTTTTGCTTTTATTTTATTCATCCATTTTCGATGGAATCCATTTTCCGTCAAAAATCTTCGACGGAATCCATTTTCCGTTGAAAAACTTCACAAAATCAATTTCTTTTGCATTTATTTTATTCATCAGTTTTCGACGGAATCCGTTTTCCGTTGAAAAACTTCACAAAATCAATTTCTTTTGCATTTATTTTATTCATCTGTTTCGACGAAATTCTTTTTCCGTCGAAAAGTTTCACAAAATGAATTTCTTTTGCAATTTATTTTATACATCCGTTTTCGACGGAATTCTTTTTCCATCCAAAATCATCGACGAAATCCATTTTCGTCGAAAAACTTCACAAAATCAATTTCTTTTGCATTTATTTTATTCATCCATTTTCGACGGAATCTGTTTTCCGTCCAAAAACTTCACAAAAAGAATTTCTTTTGCAATTTATTTTATTCATCAGTTTTCGACGGAATACGATTTCCGTCAAAAATCTTCGACGAAATCCATTTTCATCGAAAAACTTCACAAAATCAATTTCTTTTGCATTTATTTTATTCATCCATTTTCGACGGAATCCGTTTTTCGTCAAAAAACTTCACAATATCAATTTCTTTTGCTTTTATTTTATTCAACCATTTTCGATGGAATCCATTTTCCGTCAAAAATCTTCGACGGAATCCATTTTCCGTCGAAAAACTTCACAAAATCAATTTTTTTGCATTTATTTTATTCATCAGTTTTCGACGGAATCCGTTTTCCGTCGAAAAACTTCACAAAATCAATTACTTTTGCATTTATTTTATTCATCAGTTTTTGACGAAATTCTTTTTCCGTCGAAAAACTTCACAAAATCAATTTCTTTTGCAATTATTTTATTCATCAGCTTTCGACAGAATTCGTTTTCCGTCGAAAAACTTCACTAAATGAATTTCTTTTGCAATTTTTTTTATTCATCCATTTTCGACGGAATTCGTTTTCCGTCAAAACTCTTTGACGAAATCTATTTTCGTCGAAAAACTTCACAAAATCATTTGCTTTTGCATTTATTTTATTCATCCATTTTCGACGGAATCCGTTTCCCGTCAAAAAACTTCACAATATCAATTTCTTTTGCATTTATTTTATTCATCCATTTTCGACTGAATCCATTTTCTGTCAAAAAACTTCACAAAATCCATTTCTTTTGCATTTATTTTATTCATCCATTTTCGACGGAATCCATTTTCCGTCGAAAAACTTCACAAAATCAATTTCTTTTGCATTTATTTTATTCATCAGTTTTCGACGGAATCCATTTTCCGTCTAAAAACTTCACAAAATCAATTTCTTTTGCAATTATTTTATTCATCAGTTTTCGACGAAATTCTTTTTCCGTCGAAAAACTTCACAAAATGAATTTCTTTTGCAACTTATTTTATTCATCCGTTTTCGACGGAATTCGTTTTCCGTCAAAAATCTTCTACGAAATCCATTTTCGTCGAAAAACTTCACAAAATCAATTTCTTTTGCATTTATTTTATTCATCCATTTTCGACGGAATCCGTTTTCTGTCAAAAAACTTCACAATATTAATTTCTTTTGCATTTATTTTATTCATCCATTTTCGACGGAATCCGTTTCCCGTTAAAAAACTTCACTATATCAATTTCTTTTGCATTTATTTTATTCATCCATTTTCGACGGAATCCATTTTCTGTCAAAAACCTTCACAAAATCCATTTCTTTTGCATTTATTTTATTCATCCATTTTCGACGAAATTCATTTTCCGTCAAAAATCTTCGACGGAATCCATTTCACGTCGAAAAACTTCACAAAATCAATTTCTTTTGCATTTATTTTATTCATCAGTTTTTGACGAAATTCTTTTTACTTCGAAAAACTTCACAAAATGAATTTCTTTTGCAATTTATTTTATTCATCCGTTTTCGACGGAATTCGTTTTCCGTCAAAAATCTTCGACGAAATCCATTTTCGTCGAAAAACTTCACAAAATCAATTTCTTTTGCATTTATTTTATTCATCCAATTTCGACGGAATCCGTTTTTCGTCAAAAAACTTCACAATAGCAATTTCTTTTGCATTTATTTTATTCATCCATTTTCGACGGAATCCATTTTCCATCGAAAAACATTTGAATATCAATTTCTTTTGCATTTATTTTATTCATCCATTTTCGACGGAATCCGTTTTCCGTCCAAAAACTTCACAAAATCAATTTCTTTTGCATTTATTTTATTCATCCATTTTCGACGGAATCCATTTTCCATCGAAAAACTTCACAAAATCGATTCCTTTTGCATTTATTTTATTCACCCATTTTCGACGGAATCCATTTTCCGTCAAAAAACTTCACAAAATCAATTTCTTTTGCATTTATTTTATTCATCCATTTTCGACGGAATCCATTTTCCGTCGAAAATCTTCGACGGAAACCATTTTCCGTCGATAAACTTCACAAAATCATTTTCTTTTGCATTTATTTTATTCATCAGTTTTCGACGGAATCCATTTTCCGTCAAAAAACTTCACAAAATCAATTTTTTTGCATTTATTTTATTCATCAGTTTTCGACGGAATCCGTTTTCCGTCGAAAAACTTCACAAATCAATTACTTTTGCATTTATTTTATTCATCAGTTTTTGACGAAATTCTTTTTCCGTCGAAAAACTTCACAAAATCAATTTCTTTTGCAATTATTTTATTCATCAGCTTTCGATGGAATTCGTTTTCCGTCGAAAAACTTCACAAAATGAATTTCTTTTGCAATTTATTTTAATCATCCATTTTCGACGGAATTCGTTTTCCGTCAAAACTCTTTGACGAAATCTATTTTCGTCGAAAAACTTCACAAAATCATTTGCTTTTGCATTTATTTTATTCATCCATTTTCGACGGAATCCGTTTCCCGTCCAAAAACTTCACAATATCAATTTCTTTTGAATTTATTTTATTCATCCATTTTCGACTGAATCCATTTTCTGTCAAAAAACTTCACAAAATCCATTTCTTTTGCATTTATTTTATTCATCCATTTTCGACGGAATCCATTTTCCGTCGAAAAACTTCACAAAATCAATTTCTTTTGCATTTATTTTATTCATCAGTTTTCGACGGAATCCATTTTCCGTCTAAAAACTTCACAAAATCAATTTCTTTTGCAATTATTTTATTCATCAGTTTTCGACGAAATTCTTTTTCCGTCGAAAAACTTCACAAAATGAATTTCTTTTGCAACTTATTTTATTCATGCGTTTTCGACAGAATTCGTTTTCCGTCAAAAATCTTCGACGAAATCCATTTTCGTCGAAAAACTTCACAAAATCAATTTCTTTTGCATTTATTTTATTCATCCATTTTCGACGGAATCCGTTTTCTGTCAAAAAACTTCACAATATTAATTTCTTTTGCATTTATTTTATTCATCCATTTTCGACGGAATCCGTTTCCCGTTAAAAAACTTCACTATATCAATTTCTTTTGCATTTATTTTATTCATCCATTTTCGACGGAATCCATTTTCTGTCAAAAACCTTCACAAAATCCATTTCTTTTGCATTTATTTTATTCATCCATTTTAGACGAAATTCATTTTCCGTCAAAAATCTTCGACGGAATCCATTTCACGTCGAAAAACTTCACAAAATCAATTTCTTTTGCATTTATTTTATTCATCAGTTTTTGACGAAATTCTTTTTCCTTCGAAAAACTTCACAAAATGAATTTCTTTTGCAATTTATTTTATTCATCCGTTTTCGACGGAATTCGTTTTCCGTCAAAAATCTTCGACGAAATCCATTTTCGTCGAAAAACTTCACAAAATCAATTTCTTTTGCATTTATTTTATTCATCCAATTTCGACGGAATCCGTTTTTCGTCAAAAAACTTCACAATAGCAATTTCTTTTGCATTTATTTTATTCATCCATTTTCGACGGAATCCATTTTCCTTCGAAAAACACTTGAATATCAATTTCTTTTGCATTTATTTTATTCATCCATTTTCGACGGAATCTGTTTTCCGTCCAAAAACTTCACAATATCAATTTTTTGCATGTTTTATTCATCCATTTTCGACGGAATCCATTTTCCATCGAAAAACTTCACAAAATCAATTCCTTTTGCATTTATTTTATTCACCCATTTTCGACGGAATCCATTTTCCGTCAAAAAACTTCACAAAATCAATTTCTTTTTCATTTATTTTATTCATCCATTTTCGACGTAATCCATTTTCCGTTGAAAATCTTCGGCGGAAACCATTTTCCGTCGATAAACTTCACAAAATCATTTTCTTTTGCATTTATTTTATTCATTAGTTTTCGACGGAATCCATTTTCCGTCAAAAAACTTTACAAAATCAATTTCTTTTGCATTTATTTTACTCATCAGTTTTCGACGGAATCCATTTTCCGTCGAAAAACTTCACAAAATCAATTTCTTTTGCATTTATTTTATTCATCAGTTTTCGACGAAATTCTTTTTCCTTCGAAAAACTTCACAAAATGAATTTCTTTTGCAATTTATTTTATTCATCCGTTTTCGACGGAATTCGTTTTCCGTCAAAAATCTTCGACGAAATCCATTTTCGTCGAAAAACTTCACAAAATCAATTTCTTTTGCATTTATTTTATTCATCCAATTTCGACGGAATCCGTTTTTCGTCAAAAAACTTCACAATAGCAATTTCTTTTGCATTTATTTTATTCATCCATTTTCGACGGAATCCATTTTCCATCGAAAAACACTTGAATATCAATTTCTTTTGCATTTATTTTATTCACCCATTTTCGACGGAATCCGTTTTCCGTCCAAAAACTTCACAAAATCAATTTCTTTTGCATTTATTTTATTCATCCATTTTCGACGGAATCCATTTTCCATCGAAAAACTTCACAAAATCAATTCCTTTTGCATTTATTTTATTCACCCATTTTCGACGGAATCCATTTTCCGTCAAAAAACTTCACAAAATCAATTTCTTTTGCATTTATTTTATTCATCCATTTTCGACGGAATCCATTTTCCGTCGAAAATCTTCGACGGAAACCATTTTCCGTCGATAAACTTCACAAAATCATTTTCTTTTGCATTTATTTTATTCATCAGTTTTCGACGGAATCCATTTTCCGTCGAAAAACTTAACAAAATCAATTAATTTTGCATTTATTTTATTCACCAGCTTTCGACGGAATTCGTTTTCCGTCGAAAAACTTCACAAAATGAATTTCTTTTGCAATTTATTTTATTCATCCGTATTCGATGGAATTCGTTTTCGGTCAAAAATCTTCGACGAAATCCATTTTCGTCGAAAAACTTCACAAAATCAATTTCTTTTGCATTTATTTTATTCATCCATTTTCGACGGAATCCGTTTTTCATCCAAAAACTTCACAATATCAATTTCTTTTGCTTTTATTTTATTCATCGATTTTCGATGGAATCCATTTTCCGTCGAAAAACTTCACAAAATCAATTTCTTTTGCATTTATTTTATTCATCAGTTTTCGACGGAATCCGTTTTCCGTCGAAAAACATCACAAAATCAATTTCTTTTGCATTTATTTTATTCATCTGTTTTCGACGAAATTCTTTTTCCGTCGAAAAGCTTCACAAAATGAATTTCTTTTGCAATTTATTTTATTCATCCGTTTTCGACGGAATTCTTTTTCCATCAAAAATCTTCGACGAAATCCATTTGCGTCGAAAAACTTCACAAAATCAATTTCTTTTGCAATTATTTTATTCATCAGCTTTCGACGGAATTCTTTTTCCGTCGAAAAACTTCACAAAATGAATTTCTTTTGCAACTTATTTTATTCATGCGTTTTCGACAGAATTCGTTTTCCGTCAAAAATCTTCGACGAAATCCATTTTCGTCGAAAAACTTCACAAAATAAATTTCTTTTGCATTTATTTTATTCATCCATTTTCGACGGAATCCGTTTTCTGTCAAAAAACTTCACAATATTAATTTCTTTTGCATTTATTTTATTCATCCATTTTCGACGGAATCCGTTTCCCGTTAAAAAACTTCACTATATCAATTTCTTTTGCATTTATTTTATTCATCCATTTTCGACGGAATCCATTTTCTGTCAAAAACCTTCACAAAATCCATTTCTTTTGCATTTATTTTATTCATCCATTTTCGACGAAATTCATTTTCCGTCAAAAATCTTCGACGGAATCCATTTCACGTCGAAAAACTTCACAAAATCAATTTCTTTTGCATTTATTTTATTCATCAGTTTTCGACGAAATTCTTTTTCCTTTGAAAAACTTCACAAAATGAATTTCTTTTGCAATTTATTTTATTCATCCGTTTTCGACGGAATTCGTTTTTCGTCAAAAAACTTCACAATAGCAATTTCTTTTGCATTTATTTTATTCATCCATTTTCGACGGAATCCATTTTCCTTCGAAAAACACTTGAAAATCAATTTCTTTTGCATTTATTTTATTCATCAGTTTTCGACGGAATTCGTTTTCCGTCGAAAAACTTCACAAAATGAATTTCTTTTGCAATTTATTTTATTCATCCGTATTCGATGGAATTCGTTTTCGGTCAAAAATCTTCGACGAAATCCATTTTCATCGAAAAACTTCACAAAATAAATTTCTTTTGCATTTATTTTATTCATCCATTTTCGACGGAATCCGTTTTTCGTCAAAA
Source organism: Gastrolobium villosum (assembly GCA_032173675.1). Taxonomy (NCBI): domain Eukaryota; kingdom Viridiplantae; phylum Streptophyta; class Magnoliopsida; order Fabales; family Fabaceae; genus Gastrolobium; species Gastrolobium villosum. The sequence goes on from JAVKPL010009184.1 coordinate 23,798, forward strand.
AATTTCACAACATCAATTTCGTTTGCTTTCGTTTTATTCATCCATTTTCGATGGAATCCATTTTCCGTCGAAAAACTTCACAAAATCAATTTCTTTTGCATTTATTTTATTCATCAGTTTTCGACGGAATCCGTTTTCCGTCGAAAAACTTCACAAAATCAATTTCTTTTGCATTTATTTTATTCATCTGTTTTCGACGAAATTCTTTTTCCGTCAAAAAGCTTCACAAAATGAATTTCTTTTGCAATTTATTTTATTCATCCGTTTTCGACGGAATTCTTTTTCCATCAAAAATCTTCGACGAATTCCATTTTCGTCGAAAAACTTCACAAAATCAATTTCTTTTGCATTTATTTTATTCATCCATTTTCGACGGAATCCGTTTTCCGTCAAAAAACTTCACAAAATCAATTTCTTTTGCATTTATTTTATTCATCCATTTTCGACGTAATTCATTTTTCGTCGAAAAACATCACAAAATCAATTTCTTTTGCATTTATTTTACTCATCCATTTTCGACGGAATCCATTTTTCGTCGAAAACTTCACAAAATCAATTTCTTTTGCATTTATTTTATTCATCCATTTTCGACGGAATCCATTTTCCGTCCAAAAACTTCACAAAATCCTTTTCTTTTGCATTTATTTTATTCATCCATTTTCGACGGAATTCGTTTTCCGTCTAAAAACTTCACAAAATCAATTTCTTTTGCAATTATTTTATTCATTAGTTTTCGACGAAATTCTTTTTCCGTCGAAAAACTTCACAAAATGAATTTCTTTTGCAACTTATTTTATTCATCCGTTTTCGACGGAATTCGTTTTCCGTCAAAAATCTTCGACGAAATTCATTTTCGACGGAATTCGTTTTCCGTCTAAAAACTTCACAAAATCAATTTCTTTTGCATTTATTTTATTCATCCATTTTGGACGGAATCCGTTTTCTGTCAAAAAACATCACAATATCAATTTCTTTTGCATTTATTTTATTCATCCATTTTCGATGGAATCCGTTTTCCGTCCAAAAACTTCACAAAATCAATTTCTTTTGCATTTATTTTATTCATCCATTTTCGACGGAATCCATTTTCCATCGAAAAACTTCACAAAATCAATTTCTTTTGCATTTATTTTATTCACCCATTTTCGACGGAATCCATTTTCCGTCAAAAAACTTCACAAAATCAATTTCTTTTGCATTTATTTTATTCATCCATTTTCGACGGAATCCATTTTCCGTCGAAAAATCTTCGACGGAAACCATTTTCCGTCGATAAACTTCACAAAATCAATTTCTTTTGCATTTATTTTATTCATCAGTTTTCGACGGAATCCATTTTCCGTCAAAAAACTTGACAAAATCAATTTCTTTTGCATTTATTTTACTCATCAGTTTTCGACGGAATCCATTTTCCGTCGAAAAACTTCACAAAATCAATTTCTTTTGCATTTATTTTATTCATCAGTTTTCGACGAAATTCTTTTTACTTCGAAAAACTTCACAAAATCAATTTCTTTTGCAATTATTTTATTCATCAGCTTTCGACGGAATTCGTTTTCCGTCGAAAAACTTCACCAAATGAATTTCTTTTGCAATTTATTTTATTCATCCGTATTCTATGGAATTCATTTTCGGTCAAAAATCTTCGACGAAATCCATTTTCGTCGAAAAACTTCACAAAATCAATTTCTTTTGCATTTATTTTATTCATCAATTTTAGACGGAATCCGTTTTTCGTCCAAAAACTTCACAAAATCAATTTCTTTTGCATTTATTTTATTCATCCATTTTCGACGTAATTCATTTTCCGTCAAAAAACATCAGAAAATCAATTTCTTTTGCATTTATTTTATTCATCAGTTTTTGACGGAATCCATTTTCCGTCGAAAATTTCACAAAGTAAATCTCATTTGCATTTATTTCATTCATCCATTTTCGACGGAATCCGTTTTCCGTCCAAAAACTTCACAAAATCCTTTTCTTTTGCATTTATTTTATTCATCCATTTTCGACGGAATTCGTTTTCCGTCTAAAAACTTCACAAAATCAATTTCTTTTGCAATTATTTTATTCATTAGTTTTCGTCGAAATTCTTTTTCCGTCGAAAAACTTCACAAAATGAATTTCTTTTGCAACTTATTTTATTCATCCGTTTTCGACGGAATTCGTTTTCCGTCAAAAATCTTCGACGAAATTCATTTTCGACGGAATTCGTTTTCCGTCTAAAAACTTCACAAAATCAATTTCTTTTGCATTTATTTTATTCATCCATTTTGGACGGAATCCGTTTTCTGTCAAAAAACTTCACAATATCAATTTCTTTTGCATTTATTTTATTCATCCATTTTCGATGGAATCCGTTTTCCGTCCAAAAACTTCACAAAATCAATTTCTTTTGCATTTATTTTATTCATCCATTTTCGACGGAATCCATTTTCCATCGAAAAACTTCACAAAATCAATTTCTTTTGCATTTATTTTATTCACCCATTTTCGACGGAATCCATTTTCCGTCAAAAAACTTCACAAAATCAATTTCTTTTGCATTTATTTTATTCATCCATTTTCGACGGAATCCATTTTCCGTCGAAAATCTTCGACGGAAACCATTTTCCGTCGATAAACTTCACAAAATCAATTTCTTTTGCATTTATTTTATTCATCCGTTTTCGACGGAATCCATTTTCCGTCAAAAAACTTGACAAAATCAATTTCTTTTGCATTTATTTTACTCATCAGTTTTCGACGGAATCCATTTTCCGTCGAAAAACTTCACAAAATCAATTTCTTTTGCATTTATTTTATTCATCAGTTTTCGACGAAATTCTTTTTACTTCGAAAAACTTCACAAAATCAATTTCTTTTGCAATTATTTTATTCATCAGCTTTCGACGGAATTCGTTTTCCGTCGAAAAACTTCACCAAATGAATTTCTTTTGCAATTTATTTTATTCATCCGTATTCTATGGAATTCATTTTCGGTCAAAAATCTTCGACGAAATCCATTTTCGTCGAAAAACTTCACAAAATCAATTTCTTTTGCATTTATTTTATTCATCCATTTTCGACGGAATCCGTTTTTCGTCCAAAAACTTCACAATATCAATTTCTTTTGCTTTTATTTTATTCATCCATTTTGGATGGAATCCATTTTCCGTCAAAAATCTTCGACGGAATCCATTTTCCGTCGAAAAACATCACAAAATCAATTTCTTTTGCATTTATTTTATTCATCAGTTTTCGACGGAATCCGTTTTCCGTCGAAAAACTTCACAAAATCAATTTCTTTTGCATTTATTTTATTCATCTGTTTTCGACGAAATTCTTTTTCCGTCGAAAAGCTTCACAAAATGAATTTCTTTTGCAATTTATTTTATTCATCCGTTTTCGACGGAATTCTTTTTCCATCAAAAATCTTCGACGAAATCCATTTTCGTCGAAAAACTTCACAAAATCCATTTCTTTTGCATTTATTTTATTCATCCATTTTCGACGGAATCCGTTTTCCGTCCAAAATTTCACAAAATCAATTCCTTTTGCATTTATTTTATTCATCCATTTTCGACGGAATTCATTTTCCGTCAAAAATCTTCGACGGAATCCATTTTCCGCCGAAAAACTTCACAAAATCAATTTCTTTTGCATTTATTTTATTCATCAGTTTTCGACGGAATCCATTTTCCGTCAAAAAACTTCACAAAGTAAATCTCATTTGCATTTATTTCATTCATCCATTTTCGACGGAATCCGTTTTCCGTCCAAAAACTTCACAAAATCAATTTCTTTTGCATTTATTTTATTCATCCATCTTCGACGGAATTCGTTTTCCGTCAAAAATCTTCACAAAATCAATTTCTTTTGCAATTATTTGATTCATCAGTTTTCGACGAAATGCTTTTTCCGTCGAAAAACTTCACAAAATGAATTTCTTTTGCAACTTATTTTATTCATCCGTTTTCGACGGAATCCGTTTTCCGTCAAAAATCTTCAACGAAATCCATTTTCGTCGAAAAACTTCACAAAATCAATTTCTTTTGCATTTATTTTATTCATCCATTTTCGACGGAATCCGTTTTCTGTCAAAAAACTTCACAATATCAATTTCTTTTGCATTTATTTTATTCATCCATTTTCGACGGAATCCGTTTTCCGTCCAAAAACTTCACAAAATCAATTTCTTTTGCATTTATTTTATTCATCCATTTTCGACGGAATCCATTTTCCATCGAAAAACTTCACAAAATCAATTTCTTTTTCATTTATTTTATTCACCCATTTTCGACGGAATCCATTTTCCGTCAAAAAACTTCACAAAATCAATTTCTTTTGCATTTATATTATTCATCCATTTTCGACGGAATCCATTTTCCGTCGAAAATCTTCGACAGAAACCATTTTCCGTCGATAAACTTCACAAAATCATTTTCTTTTGCATTTATTTTATTCATCAGTTTTCGACGGAATCCATTTTCCGTCAAAAAACTTCACAAAATCAATTTTTTTGCATTTATTTTATTCATCAGTTTTCGACGGAATTCGTTTTCCGTCGAAAAACTTCACAAAATGAATTTCTTTTGCAATTTATTTTATTCATCCGTATTCGATGGAATTCGTTTTCGGTCAAAAATCTTCGACGAAATCCATTTTCATCGAAAAACTTCACAAAATCAATTTCTTTTGCATTTATTTTATTCATCCATTTTCGACGGAATCCGTTTTTCGTCAAAAAATTTCACAACATCAATTTCGTTTGCTTTTGTTTTATTCATCCATTTTCGAAGGAATCCATTTTCCGTTGAAAAACTTCACAAAATCAATTTCTTTTGCATTTATTTTATTCATCAGTTTTCGACGGAATCCGTTTTCCGTCGAAAAACTTCACAAAATCAATTTCTTTTGCATTTATTTTATTCATCTGTTTTCGACGAAATTCTTTTTCCGTCAAAAAGCTTCACAAAATGAATTTCTTTTGCAATTTATTTTATTCATCCGTTTTCGACGGAATTCTTTTTCCATCAAAAATCTTCGACGAATTCCATTTTCATCGAAAAACTTCACAAAATCAATTTCTTTTGCATTTATTTTATTCATCCATTTTCGACGGAATCCGTTTTCCGTCAAAAAACTTCACAAAATCAATTTCTTTTGCATTTATTTTATTCATCCATTTTCGACGTAATTCATTTTCCGTCAAAAATCTTCGACGGAATCATTTTCCTTCTAAAAATCAATTTCTTTTGCATTTATTTTATTAATCAGTTTTTGACGGAATCCATTTTCCGTCGAAAATTTCACAAAGTAAATCTCATTTGCATTTATTTCATTCATCCATTTTCGACGGAATCCGTTTTCCGTCCAAAAACTTCACAAAATCATTTTCTTTTGCATTTATTTTATTCATCCATTTTCGACGGAATTCGTTTTCCGTCTAAAAACTTCACAAAATCAATTTCTTTTGCAATTATTTTATTCATTAGTTTTCGTCGAAATTCTTTTTCCGTCGAAAAACTTCACAAAATGAATTTCTTTTGCAACTTATTTTATTCATCCGTTTTCGACGGAATTCGTTTTCCGTCAAAAATCTTCGGCGAAATCCATTTTCGACGGAATTCGTTTTCCGTCTAAAAACTTCACAAAATCAATTTCATTTGCATTTATTTTATTAATCCATTTTCGACGGAATCCGTTTTCTGTCAAAAAACTTCACAATATCAATTTCTTTTGCATTTATTTTATTCATCCATTTTCGATGGAATCCGTTTTCCGTCCAAAAACTTCACAAAATCAATTTCTTTTGCATTTATTTTATTCATCCATTTTCGACGGAATCCATTTTCCATCGAAAAACTTCACAAAATCAATTTCTTTTGCATTTATTTTATTCACCCATTTTCGACGGAATCCATTTTCCGTCAAAAAACTTCACAAAATCAATTTCTTTTGCATTTATTTTATTCATCCATTTTCGACGGAATCCATTTTCCGTCGAAAATCTTCGACGGAAACCATTTTCCGTCGATAAACTTCACAAAATCAATTTCTTTTGCATTTATTTTATTCATCAGTTTTCGACGGAATCCATTTTCCGTCAAAAAACTTTACAAAATCAATTTCTTTTGCATTTATTTTACTCATCAGTTTTCGACGGAATCCATTTTCCGTCGAAAAACTTCACAAAATCAATTTCTTTTGCATTTATTTTATTCATCAGTTTTCGACGAAATTCTTTTTACTTCGAAAAACTTCACAAAATCAATTTCTTTTGCAATTATTTTATTCATCAGCTTTCGACGGAATTCGTTTTCCGTCGAAAAACTTCACCAAATGAATTTCTTTTGCAATTTATTTTATTCATCCGTATTCTATGGAATTCATTTTCGGTCAAAAATCTTCGACGAAATCCATTTTCGTCGAAAAACTTCACAAAATCAATTTCTTTTGCATTTATTTTATTCATCCATTTTCGACGGAATCCGTTTTTCGTCCAAAAACTTCACAATATCAATTTCTTTTGCTTTTATTTTATTCATCCATTTTGGATGGAATCCATTTTCCGTCAAAAATCTTCGACGGAATCCATTTTCCGTCGAAAAACTTCACAAAATCAATTTCTTTTGCATTTATTTTATTCATCAGTTTTCGACGGAATCCGTTTTCCGTCGAAAAACTTCACAAAATCAATTTCTTTTGCATTTATTTTATTCATCTGTTTTCGACGAAATTCTTTTTCCGTCGAAAAGCTTCCCAAAATGAATTTCTTTTGCAATTTATTTTATTCATCCATTTTCGACGAAATTCTTTTTCCATCAAAAATCTTCGACGGAATCCATTTTCGTCGAAAAACTTCACAAAATCAATTTCTTTTGCATTTATTTTATTCATCCATTTTCGACGGAATCCGTTTTCCGTCCAAAATTTCACAAAATCAATTCCTTTTGCATTTATTTTATTCATCCATTTTCGACGGAATTCATTTTCCGTCAAAAATCTTCGACGGAATCCATTTTCCGCCGAAAAACTTCACAAAATCAATTTCTTTTGCATTTATTTTATTCATCAGTTTTCGACGGAATCCATTTTCCGTCAAAAAACTTCACAAAGTAAATCTCATTTGCATTTATTTCATTCATCCATTTTCGACGGAATCCGTTTTCCGTCCAAAAACTTCACAAAATCAATTTCTTTTGCATTTATTTTATTCATCCATCTTCGACGGAATTCGTTTTCCGTCAAAAATCTTCACAAAATCAATTTCTTTTGCAATTATTTGATTCATCAGTTTTCGACGAAATTCTTTTTCCGTCGAAAAACTTCACAAAATGAATTTCTTTTGCAACTTATTTTATTCATCCGTTTTCGACGGAATCCGTTTTCCGTCAAAAATCTTCAACGAAATCCATTTTCGTCGAAAAACTTCACAAAATCAATTTCTTTTGCATTTATTTTATTCATCCATTTTCGACGGAATCCATTTTCCATCGAAAAACTTCACAAAATCAATTTCTTTTTCATTTATTTTATTCACCCATTTTCGACGGAATCCATTTTCCGTCAAAAAATTTCACAAAATCAATTTCTTTTGCATTTATATTATTCATCAATTTTCGACGGAATCCATTTTCCGTCGAAAATCTTCGACAGAAACCATTTTCCGTCGATAAACTTCACAAAATCATTTTCTTTTGCATTTATTTTATTCATCAGTTTTCGACGGAATCCATTTTCCGTCAAAAAACTTCACAAAATCAATTTTTTTGCATTTATTTTATTCATCAGTTTTCGACGGAATTCGTTTTCCGTCGAAAAACTTCACAAAATGAATTTCTTTTGCAATTTATTTTATTCATCCGTATTCGATGGAATTCGTTTTCGGTCAAAAATCTTCGACGAAATCCATTTTCATCGAAAAACTTCACAAAATCAATTTCTTTTGCATTTATTTTATTCATCCATTTTCGACGGAATCCGTTTTTCGTCAAAAAATTTCACAACATCAATTTCGTTTGCTTTTGTTTTATTCATCCATTTTCGAAGGAATCCATTTTCCGTTGAAAAACTTCACAAAATCAATTTCTTTTGCATTTATTTTATTCATCCATTTTCGACGGAATTCATTTTCCGTCCAAAAGCTTCGACGAATTCCGTTTTCCGTCGAAAAACTTCACAAAATCAATTTCTTTTGCATTTATTTTATTCATCTGTTTTCGACGAAATTCTTTTTCCGTCAAAAAGCTTCACAAAATGAATTTCTTTTGCAATTTATTTTATTCATCCGTTTTCGACGGAATTCTTTTTCCATCAAAAATCTTCGACGAATTCCATTTTCATCGAAAAACTTCACAAAATCAATTTCTTTTGCATTTATTTTATTCATCCATTTTCGACGGAATCCGTTTTCCGTCAAAAAACTTCACAAAATCAATTTCTTTTGCATTTATTTTATTCATCCATTTTCGACGTAATTCATTTTCCGTCAAAAAACATCAGAAAATCAATTTCTTTTGCATTTATTTTATTAATCAGTTTTTGACGGAATCCATTTTCCGTCGAAAATTTCACAAAGTAAATCTCATTTGCATTTATTTCATTCATCCATTTTCGACGGAATCCGTTTTCCGTCCAAAAACTTCACAAAATCAATTTCTTTTGCATTTATTTTATTCATCCATTTTCGACGGAATTCGTTTTCCGTCTAAAAACTTCACAAAATCAATTTCTTTTGCAATTATTTTATTCATTAGTTTTCGACGAAATTCTTTTTCTGTCGAAAAACTTCACAAAATGAATTTCTTTTGCAACTTATTTTATTCATCCGTTTTCGACGGAATTCGTTTTCCGTCAAAAATCTTCGGCGAAATCCATTTTCGACGGAATTCGTTTTCCGTCTAAAAACTTCACAAAATCAATTTCATTTGCATTTATTTTATTCATCCATTTTGGACGGAATCCGTTTTCTGTCAAAAAACTTCACAATATCAATTTCTTTTGCATTTATTTTATTCATCCATTTTCGATGGAATCCGTTTTCCGTCCAAAAACTTCACAAAATCAATTTCTTTTGCATTTATTTTATTCATCCATTTTCGACGGAATCCATTTTCCATCGAAAAACTTCACAAAATCAATTTCTTTTGCATTTATTTTATTCACCCATTTTCGACGGAATCCATTTTCCGTCAAAAAACTTCACAAAATCAATTTCTTTTGCATTTATTTTATTCATCCATTTTCGACGGAATCCATTTTCCGTCGAAAATCTTCGACGGAAACCATTTTCCGTCGATAAACTTCACAAAATCAATTTCTTTTGCATTTATTTTATTCATCAGTTTTCGACGGAATCCATTTTCCGTCAAAAAACTTTACAAAATCAATTTCTTTTGCATTTATTTTACTCATCAGTTTTCGACGGAATCCATTTTCCGTCGAAAAACTTCACAAAATCAATTTCTTTTGCATTTATTTTATTCATCAGTTTTCGACGAAATTCTTTTTACTTCGAAAAACTTCACAAAATCAATTTCTTTTGCAATTATTTTATTCATCAGCTTTCGACGGAATTCGTTTTCCGTCGAAAAACTTCACCAAATGAATTTCTTTTGCAATTTATTTTATTCATCCGTATTCTATGGAATTCATTTTCGGTCAAAAATCTTCGACGAAATCCATTTTCGTCGAAAAACTTCACAAAATCAATTTCTTTTGCATTTATTTTATTCATCCATTTTCGACGGAATCCGTTTTTCGTCCAAAAACTTCACAATATCAATTTCTTTTGCTTTTATTTTATTCATCCATTTTGGATGGAATCCATTTTCCGTCAAAAATCTTCGACGGAATCCATTTTCCGTCGAAAAACTTCACAAAATCAATTTCTTTTGCATTTATTTTATTCATCAGTTTTCGACGGAATCCGTTTTCCGTCGAAAAACTTCACAAAATCAATTTCTTTTGCATTTATTTTATTCATCTGTTTTCGACGAAATTCTTTTTCCGTCGAAAAGCTTCCCAAAATGAATTTCTTTTGCAATTTATTTTATTCATCCGTTTTCGACGGAATTCTTTTTCCATCAAAAATCTTCGACGAAATCCATTTGCGTCGAAAAACTTCACAAAATCCATTTCTTTTGCATTTATTTTATTCATCCATTTTCGACGGAATCCGTTTTCCGTCCAAAATTTCACAAAATCAATTCCTTTTGCATTTATTTTATTCATCCATTTTCGACGGAATTCATTTTCCGTCAAAAATCTTCGACGGAATCCATTTTCCGCCGAAAAACTTCACAAAATCAATTTCTTTTGCATTTATTTTATTCATCAGTTTTCGACGGAATCCATTTTCCGTCAAAAAACTTCACAAAGTAAATCTCATTTGCATTTATTTCATTCATCCATTTTCGACGGAATCCGTTTTCCGTCCAAAAACTTCACAAAATCAATTTCTTTTGCATTTATTTTATTCATCCATCTTCGTCGGAATTCGTTTTCCGTCAAAAATCTTCACAAAATCAATTTCTTTTGCAATTATTTGATTCATCAGTTTTCGACGAAATTCTTTTTCCGTCGAAAAACTTCACAAAATGAATTTCTTTTGCAACTTATTTTATTCATCCGTTTTCGACGGAATTCGTTTTCCGTCAAAAATCTTCAACGAAATCCATTTTCGTCGAAAAACTTCACAAAATCAATTTCTTTTGCATTTATTTTATTCATCCATTTTCGACGGAATCCGTTTTCTGTCAAAAAACTTCACAATAACAATTTCTTTTGCATTTATTTTATTCATCCATTTTCGACGGAATCCGTTTTCCGAAAAACTTCACAAAATCAATTTCTTTTGCATTTATTTTATTCATCCATTTTCGACGGAATCCATTTTCCATCGAAAAACTTCACAAAATCAATTTCTTTTTCATTTATTTTATTCACCCATTTTCGACGGAATCCATTTTCCGTCAAAAAACTTCACAAAATCAATTTCTTTTGCATTTATATTATTCATCAATTTTCGACGGAATCCATTTTCCGTCGAAAATCTTCGACGGAAACCATTTTCCGTCGATAAACTTCACAAAATCAATTTCTTTTGCATTTATTTTATTCATCAGTTTTCGACGGAATCCATTTTCCGTCAAAAAACTTTACAAAATCAATTTCTTTTGCATTTATTTTACTCATCAATTTTCGACGGAATCCATTTTCCGTCGAAAAACTTCACAAAATCAATTTCTTTTGCATTTATTTTATTCATCAGGTTTCGACGGAATTCGTTTTCCGTCGAAAAACATCACAAAATGAATTTCTTTTGCAATTTATTTTATTCATCCATTTTCGACGGAATTCGTTTTCCGTCAAAAATCTTCGACGAAGACCATTTTCGTCGAAAAACTTCTCAAAATGAATTTCTTTTGCATTTGTTTTATTCATCAGTTTTTGACGGAATCCATTTTCCATCGAAAAACTTCACAAAATCAATTTCATTTGCATTTATTTTATTCATCAGTTTTCGACGAAATTCATTTTCCGATGGAATTCGTTTTATTTTATTCATCAGTTTCTTCTGCATTTTCGTCGGAATTCGTTTTCCGTCAAAACTCTTCGACGAAATCCATTTTCCATCGAAAAACTTCACAAAATCAATTTCTTTTGGATTTATTTTATTCATCAGTTTTCGACGAAATTCTTTTTCCTTCGAAAAACTTCACAAAATGAATTTCTTTTGCAATTTAGTTTATTCATCCATTTTTGATGGAACTCATTTTCCGTCAAAAATCTTCGACGAAATCCATTTTCGTCGAAAAACTTCACAAAATCCATTTCTTTTGCATTTATTTTATTCATCCATTTTCGACGGAATCCGTTTTTCGTCAAAAAACTTCACAATATCAATTTCTTTTGCATTTATTTTATACATCCATT